>PVIC010025768.1:0-25037 GCA_004025085.1 Thryonomys swinderianus
GGCACACCTGGGAGCGTGCCCGGCTGCCGGCCATCTCTGTCGTGAGCTGGAAACAGCTCCGGAGTCCAGCAGCAGCTCCGAGGGCGCATGCTCTGTGGTCGCCGGCACGTGTTCCTGCAGCGGCGAGAGCAGGTCCGGCTGTGTCAGCCTGGAGACTGAAGCAGAGCGCTGGCTGTCCCGGGCTGGCGGGAACCAGTGTGTCGGGGGTCCGAGTCCCATTCTGCAAAGTGGGTGGTGGTGATGGCTCTGAACAGGTCCCCGTAAGTCAGCACTGAACCTAACCGCTGAGTCTGTTTCTATGCCCGTCCAGGTCCGAGAGCGGCCAGAATCGTGGGAAGAACTCAGCGCGTGAACTGAGGCTCCACTGCACGATTAACGACAGGCCAGACGGAAGGAATTGTCGCATTTATCTTACCATGATACAAATATATTAGTGGTTCAGCAACAATAAGAATAACAAAACCCAAGCGGAGGCCACACCTCTGGAAGCAGGGGGAGTTCTCCGCTGTGAGTTCTGGAGCAGGCGCGGAACGTGGCGCTCTGTGCCTGTTATTTTACTTCACACAAGTCTGTGAGCACGCTCTGTTCTCCCCCACCTGCAGCTGGCACGACAGGCTCTGCCAGCCGAGAGGTGGACTCGAGCACAAGCCTGGAACACGGGAGAGCTGGGCTCCGAAGCCAGGGCCCTGCCCCGGTTCTCCATGGTGTCCCAGCCCTGGGCCGTGCTTTGTCTGTCCACGCACCCATTTGTGGACATCTGAATGGCCCCTGCTCTCCGCAGTGGCCAAGTGATGCTCGTGTGAGCACGGTGTGTCTGGTCCCCGTGTGATAGACACGGGAGAGTAATAGCATACAGCCTTCCCCTGCTTCACCCACGGCTAGATGTGGCCTCCTCCAGCTGTGCACCCGATGCTGAGTGGCGCTGCCCTCTGCCCTGACATCTGGGTTCCTAATCTGCCCACCTCGCAGCTGCCCCGTGTTTACGGTGCCCAGAGGGTGCTGAGACTTCTGGCTGCTCCCGGGATATGCTGGCTTCCCGCCCACCCACACCCCCATCGTGTGCCTGGACTCAGTTGGGGGCAAGGCTGTCCTCTTCTGGCGCAGAGTGGTACTGCATGGGGAGTCTGGCTAGAAATCAGAGCAAACCTCAGGCCCGGGGCCCCTGAGGCGCTGCCTTGGAGGCCAGGGAGGAGGGACGGGGTTTCCAGACCCCAGCACAAGCAGGAAGGGGAGCGGCAGGCATGCAAGGGCCAGGCTGTTGGGTTCTCTATGCCACCTGGAATCCTGTGCTTTTAGGCCAGAAAAGGAAACTTTAAAAGGACCAAAGAGACTCTTTTACCACTGGGGAAACTGAGGCCTTGAGAAGAAGGGAAACTTGGTAAGGGCCCGTGTGCAGCTGGGGCTCAGACCAGACGGGAGAGAGGGACGAAGTGAGTCACAGCAGTCAGCCAGGGGACAGGGCCGACCGGAGAGCCGGGCTTGCTGCTGGCTCCGGGCAGGATGCACCTGGCATCATCCCAGCCCTGCAGTGGCATCCGAACCCCACTGCCCTTGCTGGCCTTGGGTGGGGCTGAGTTGGGGTCTTCCCACCTGCAAGGTCCCCGGATGCATACAAAGCGGGGGCTGGGGCCCCAGGTCAGAAAGGTCACCCCCACTCCCTGCAGAACCCCACAGAGCTAGAACCACGGCTGCCCAGGCCCTACGTGTGCTGACGTGTGCTCACCACCACCTCTGTCCTGCCAGGCCCTGCCTGACTCCACGGTCCCGGGCTGTCTGCACCTGCCCCTCTCGTCACACATGCCACCCACTGGTGGGTCCTAGAAGCTCCCGTGTGCCGGGTCCGCAGTGTGTCCGCAGTGTGTTCTATGACACACCCCAGCCTTGCTGTCTGGCTCCTCCCAGAAAGAAGCAAGTCCTGAGGGCACGCATCCAGCATGCTGGGAAGAGAAGTGTGTGTTACGCCTTCGGATTTCACGACACTGCATGGAGCCAGACTCCAGCACCACCAGGGATTGCCGGATTCTGAACCAGGGAGGCCAACCACGGCTCCCTGTGACTGGAGGGCTGGTTGGACTTGCTATGCACGGAGCTAATTGTCCTTGAAGGATTTTTAAAAAGGACAACCCTGCCGGGCATGGTGGCTCACACCTATAATCCCAGCATTCGGGAAGCAGAGACAGGAGGATTGCTGAGTTCGAAGCTTGCCTGGGCCCCATAGTGAGCTCAGGGCCAGCCTGAAGTACAAAGTGAGACCCTGTCTCAAAAAAAAAAAAAAAGGACACCCCTTCTCCAGCCACCAACCAGCTCATGTGTTCCGGTTCAAAGGATCTGAACTCGGCCAGGCTTCTGAGCCATCGAAGGCCCACGCTGCACGATTCATTTCTACCAGGTACCCAGGATGGGCAGAGCTAAGGATGGGCATGAGGCGACTGCTCCAGTTCAGGGTTTCTTCTCCGGGGAGGAAAAGGTCCTGGCTGGATATGTGCCGATTAGACAGCCTGTGAGTGGGCCCCGCGGTGCTGCATTTCACACACTGAAATGTAAAATGTCCTGTTCACAAACCACAGTAAAGCAACAAACCAGCCCAGGGACACCGCTGATCTGGCCCCCAGCTCCCAGGGCACCAGGCACGGGGTTGCCAAAGAGGGAGGGACACTCATTGGTCCTGGTGCGGCAAACCCCGTTTCCTCAGTGAGAATCACCGATGGGGAAAAGTGAAGCTCAGAGAAGCAGTGTTAGCTCAGCGCCTCCACGGCTCTGTGCCGTGGCCGACTCGGACTCAGGGGGCCACGGTCAGGTGCACAGAGGGTCAGCAAGCCGCGCTGTTGGCGAGTCGTGATGGGGAGTTGGCCCAGAGCTGGGCAGCCCTGGAAGCAGAGGGTGAACCTCCTGAGCCGCGGGGGGCTCCTTGTGGGCACCCGAGGGAGCTGGCAGTGGCTCGTGCGTTCCGGGCTCCTCTCCCCATGTGTGTGTGTGTCAATGTGTTTCTGGAGGGACAAGCCCACGCATTGAGTGTGATGTGCCTGCTGCCTGCCCGGTCATGGGTGGCTGGTGTCTTTGGCCTCACAGGTGACCACAGAGCGCATCCGACTCTGTATGTGGACTTGCAAACGACCCTGGGGACATTTTCCCAGCTGTTGGGCCTCAGAAATTCATTCCTCCTGGCCCAGGTGTCAAGGTGCTGTCTTCTTTGTGGACTGAGCGTCCCACTGTCTGGGCCTCCGGGCTCACAGAGGCTAGCGGCGCCTTGTGGTTTCACTGTGGCTCGGCTGACTTGGGGAGAAACAGGCCAGGTAAGTGGGGTTGTCACAAGACCTAGAAAATGAAGCATGTGTCCCCTGCCCCGGAATTTTCCACCCACCCGCCCTCTAGCATGACTCAGCCCGGCAGGCTCTCGGGGAGGCCCCTCAGCCCACTGTGCCTGCTGCGGCAGCAGGGGGAAAGGCCGGCGGTGACAGCCTTGTCGGTGAACAGGACTTTTCCACTGTGGTCCAGAGTTCTTGTGCCCCTGCTTCCCCGAAGCGGACTTCCTGTGGGAGCCTGGAGCCGCCGCAGTCTTGCGCTCAGGGCCCGGAAGACAGCAGCTCCCTGGGACGTCTGTCACCCTCACTGCGGCCCGGAAGGGGGAGGGGCAGGGCGGATGCTGTGATGGGCACACGCAGGGCTGATACCTGGGCCCGTGACCGGAACCCAGGCCCGCCACTGGCCCCCACACCCACAGCGGTTCCTGGAATTGTCCCGGGCACACGGAGACAGGACACGGCGTCCAGCAAGGAGCTGCACTTGCTCAAACATTTCCACTCTGGCGCCCATGACACATCACAGTGACCCTACACGACCTGCCATTTCCTGATTGTGGAGACAGGAGCTCTGAGTAAGTCTGTGGCCTTGAGTCTCCAGATAAAGCCTGTGACCTCAGCAGGTGGCCCTGGGCAGGTAGGACCCGCAGTGCCCAGGGAAGGCTCCCACCCCTCCACCAGAGGCTCTAAGAAGGCCCCACATAAAGCATCCCCCAGGAGTCCCCAGCCACACGAGAAGGCCTCCCTGCCCAAGGCCTCCAGGGCCCCCTCCCGGCATGAGCCCACCCCACACCCAGGTAGCAGGCCTCTCCAGGGAGCGGCCTCTCCACAGGGTCCGGGGCTGATGGGCTTGGAAAGATGGAGAAATCCACTTCTGGGACAGAGCCTTTCTGCTCAGTCCTGAGCTGGTGAGAGGGGCAGGGCCATCCAGGCGTCCCCCTATCTCACGCAAAGCGTTTGTCTGCCCTTTGCCAGGGTAGGTGGAAAGGTCCCGAGGACTGACACCCACCCCTGTCTCTGAGACAGGACAGGTGAGGTCATGGGGGTGTAAGCAGCACCGTATGTGATGTCTCTCACACACACACACACACACACACACACACACACTCACGGCTCACATCCTGACAAGTGCATGCTGTCCTTTGAGGGGATGCCTGCTATGCCTGCTATGTGGCTGGGGGCCACCCACTCCAAACTTCCCACAGGAGTGCCCTACCCAGCCCAGGCCTTGTGCCAGGCCACCTGCGGCTCAGGCTCACCTCTGGCGTCCACAGTGTCACAAAGGGCCTTGTCTGGCTCCCTGTGATGGCACCAGGACAGAGGTGGAGACCCGGAAGTTCAAGGGCTGAAGTCCCCAGACTTCTGTGACCCAGGCAGCCACCCAAAGTGGGACCATGGTGCCACAGGGCCACAGGGCAGGGGCGAAGCGGCTACACCCTGCCCTCAGCCAGCGTCTGGCACATGAAGGTGGGCGTGCCCTGTGTGGGCTTCGGTGGGATTGAGGGCAGCGGTAGGGTAGGGGTTCAGGGCCCAGAGCAGCCAGACTGGCCTCACTCTGCACCGTGTGGGTCCCGGCTCTCGCGCAGCAGGCTGCGGTGGGGTGGAGGACACGCTCAGGGCAGGGGTCTCAGGGCTCATCTGCCCAAGTGTGCCCAGCCCTAGGGAGAAGCCCAGCATCCAGGGAGGACACAGAGTACATTAAGTGCCCTCTGCCAAGCAGAGATTCAGGTCAGTGCCTCTGGGACATGGTGGCACTGCCGCAGGGACTGGCTGCCCCAGGACTTCTGGTCTTGCTTGGGCAAGCTTGCATGGTGCGTTCTGCTTTAATGAGCAAACTGCTTAGCCTGCCCGGGTATCTGCCTGGTTTCCAAGTGCTTCTAAAAGGAGTTACCTTTTCAAAGGGGGTGGGCAGAGGGCATTTGTTCCCACCATATATCAGCGGGATGGTTGTGACTTCGGGAAGGAGCCCACACGCTCAGGAGCACCCTGCTTAGAGCCGGCCGCGTCACTCAGACCACAGCCTTGGACATGGCCTTCCTGCTGCTGAGGACCAGGAAGTGGTTGTCATCAACGTCACCGGCAGCTGGCAGCTCAGGCGGAGACCAGCCCGGGAAACTGATCTCAAAGGATTTCCCTGCCCCCACCAGGGGAGAAACTTCCCCTGCCTATGGACTGGGAATTTTCCAGCAAAGCGTTCCTCTCACGGGCAGGAAGGGCATGGAGCCAGCGGTGCAGCTCACCCAGACCACTTCTGTCCAGTCAGAAGTGGGGAGCACCAAGAGCAGGACCCAACAAGGGGCAGAAGTCAATGCTGACGTTGTGGGAGGCCCGAGGGAGCCCGGGTGAGGGGCTGGAGGGGCTGGGGCTGCCCCCGCCCCACTGTGGGTGAGGTGCACCTGTCCACACCTGAGCAGCGGCTGGGCAGGGCAACACCGGGGAGCTGCGGCGCCCTGGGTGGACAGTAGAGCCGAAGGGGAGCCGGAGGCAGGAGACCCTCAGCGGGCACACGTGGGGACCTGGGCTCAGGTGCTAGTGCCTGGCGCACAGTCGCCCTTGGCTGGGAGCCTCAGCCTGGCACCAGGTGCGCCTACGGCAGAGCACGGCAGTGGGGACGCCGCGGGGAAGTGGGCCCAGGACCAGCCCTCCTCCACTTCTCATCGGCCTCCTGGCAACTCTGTACTGGGATATTTTTAAGGGAAGTTCGTTATTATTACTCAACTATGTTGCTATCAAGAAAGGGGAAATGACTCCCCAGCCACACTCTGGCCAGTTTCCCCAGAAAAAGCAGAGGCTGCCAGAACTTGGCTCGCCGAAGGGCAGAACCTGTCTCCTGGTCTAGACGGGTGCAGAGCGCACCCCACAGGATGGAGGGCGAACACGGGTGACCTCACACCGAGTCTTCGGAGAGCCACAGGAGTCAGTCCCCGGCAGCCCCGCCGCTGGGCGTCCCCACACGCGTGTGAGTGGGCCATGGCGGGTGGCAGCGCACACACAGGTGAGCACACCTGGCCTGTGTCCTGCTCCCCGGAAATGAGGGTGGAGGAGAGTTCGATGCAAATCTCTGCTTGATCAGCTCGCTCTAGTCCGTGGCTTTCACCGTGAACCATCTTCCGTCTGCAGGGACCTGACCTGGAATGCCGGAGCCAGCACTGGCCCGGCCTAGGGTCCCGGGTGCATCGTGACCTCGGCCGGGGTCACCCCCTCTCGGCCAAGGACGCATTCCTTCATCCCTGGCTGTAGGACTCCACAGCGTCGTGGGGCACAGCAAAATTCCAAACATTTTTCATTCTTTAGTTTATAAGTTAACACTGCCTTGGACCAAACTAAACAGCTCCACACAAAAGAAGGGCGTCATCTCTGCCACTGTGACAGCCGCAGGGCCTGGATTCCTTGCTGGAGGGCCTGGCGAGGGTGGTCAGCCTGGGGAAGCAGTGCCAGGGAGGCTCGGTGCCTGTGCCCAGTGCTGATGAGCACGAGCTGCGTGGCCTGGGCATGAGGGTGGAGAAGCTGCACTGTGAGCCAGGAGGCTGCAGAGGAACAGAGCGACGGGTCTGCACACGGGGAGCCTGGTGAGCTCCCGGCCGATGGGCCCATCAGCCTGGCAGGACCCTCATGGAGTCTTGAACTGGCCTGGAACTTGGTGTGACAGGCAGCAAAGGAGCAGGTAGAGGACCCGAGGGCCCCAGGCAGCCCCCCGTGCAGCCCTGTCCTCCTGGCACCCTCCCCGTGGCCCTTCCTACAGGTCCAGACTCCTCGAGACCCCCACAGCCTCCGGCCCGGTGGGCCCTTCAGCCTTCGGGGACTTCCGCCAGGCTGGTGGAGAGGAGCCAGCCCATCCTGCACTTCTGCTGGCATGTAGGTTGTGGCGGAAAGAGACAGCGAATGTTTAAAATTTTATTTATGTAAAAGACGTGTTGCCCAACCCCTCTCAGAACCCTGGCACCCGAGCTCCCTGCCCGTCACCCTCGCTGCTTCCTGCAGCCGCTTCAGAGCCCTCTTCCTCCTCTCTGGTTGTGCTGTCCTGGCTGCCTCCAAGTGCTGAATTGGTTCAAAGCGCTTACCTTTCAGGGTCATTTTCATTTGGGGGGAAAGTTCTATGTCACCTCGTGTGTGAATAAAGTAGACAAGGACATGGTGTAAGGTTATTTGAGAGAAGTTGCCATAAATGAGATGAGATCAAAACAGTGAATATTTAAATAAAAATTTATCAGAGTGACAGACTCATGTTATCAGTCCCGCAGGAAGACCCTCCTTGCTTCAGAAGCTGATCCCGGTAGTTTTGGCAATGTGTCCTTTACCACGGGTTGTTTTTTTTGGAGACAGGGTCTCGCTTTGTAGTTCAGGCTGGCCCTGAGCTCACTATGCAGCCCTAGCTAGCTCAGACTCAGCAATCCTCCTGCTTCTGCCTCCTAAGCATTGGGATAACAGGTGTGAGCCACCACGCCTGGCACTGTGGTGTGTGGTACTGATTGCTGGTGAGTGTGAGTCGCCACACTCAGTATTGTCCTATGTGGTTAGGGGGGATCGAACCAGGGACCTTGTGCTTGCCAGGCAGGCACTGGAACCACTGAGCTAGATCTCTGGCCCCCTAGTATTTTTAACTTAAACATTTACTGTAGTTTTGAAGATCGCCCCATGTATGTCTTTTTGTTGGGGTTCTGGGACAGATTCAACCCCGAGGCTTTGAGGAGGGCTGTAACTTGCCCACGGCCTTAGGGACCTCAGAGTGCTGTAGGAGGAGCTGGCACCCAGGCTCAGCTGGCCTCCCCACCCCAATCTGGCCTGGCCATTCTTCCCTCCACCAGCTGAATCAGCCAGGTCAGGGCCTGAGTCTGGCCACACCCATCCCCTCCCAGCCTGCTGTCAGTGTTGGTGGACCCAGGTACTGCCCCCTGTGCCAGGCTGTGTTGGCATCTACCTTATGCTCTCCAGACATCAGAACCAGGAGGCCAAGGCCTTTGTTTGGTGTCTTGGGTACCATCTGAGCCACCCCTCCCTCTCCACCCTTTCTCTCCCCAGCCGGCCCCCACCTGAGGACCCAGCCTGGCCTGGTAAATGCCATGTTGCCACCATGGATGGTGCCACGTTTCTCCCCTCTGGCCCTGGCTGTGCTCAGAGCTGTGCCTGGTGTGCAGCAGGCACCTTCGAGCTTCTGTGCCTAATCCGAAACTCTCTGACTGTCTCTCTCTCACCACCACCTCCAGCCCAAGGGGGAGGCCCAGGCCTCTCTGCAGAGCCTCTGTCAAGTGTGCTGCCTGCTCCCGGCCCCTCCGGGCCCATCGCTTCCTACCGGACTCCTGGCAGCCACCCCGTCCCTTCCGGTCCCTCATCATATGGCAGAATCTCTTGCCACACACCTGCACTGGACCACAGCACAGCTGACGCCTCTCCAGGCTCCCTGCTGCCCCCCTGCTGCCCCCTGTGAAGCTGGTGCTCTTCAGCATGTGCCAGGAGGGGGCAGGCGGGGCCGGGGCCGGGCATCGCATCAGTGTTACCACGGCACTGCATCATGGTGGGCACCCATCGCCGTCGCCATGTTTTGCCCACCGAAGCTCAGTGTAAACTCAAGGTCACGCCTGGAGTGAGCGCAGGGGCCCGGGAGGAAGGGGACCCGGACACTTCTGCGTCTTTCACTAAGCACGTGGCCTGGGTGGAAGGGAGTTAACACCTCTCAGGCCATTTGGAGACGTAAATAATGGGGATTATGAGGAAAACATTTATCAACGCTATGGGGTTTTTCCACTTCCTTGATCTGATGCAACGGGCTGTGAGTCACTGGTCAGCAGGACCTGGGTCGAGCGGTTCCTGCGCTGGCCCCAGGTTGCCCAGCCGAGCGTGGAGCCTCCAGCAGGAGCCTGCCTGGTGCCGCTGCCTGCGCTGGCTCCCGCCCAGCTGGGCCAAGGTCCAATCGCAGATGACTGCTCCCCTCCCAGAGCACCTCTGGCCCTCCGCGCCTGGGCTCCCGGGAGCCCTGTGCCCGTCCTCCTGGCATTCTGTGCTCCAGCGTCTCTCTGTGTTTCCTTTTCTGTGGGAACCATCTTCCCTAAACCCTGAGGGAGAGCCCGTGCCCAGCCTGGCTCGGCACTCTGCGGTATGTGGTGGGTGCCCTGGACAGTGGGTTCCTGCAGATCCCTGAGCTGGGCTGAGCCCTCCCTAGGTCGATTCTCCCAGCAGCCCTGTGACGTCAGGTTCCTGAGCTACGTTTTCAGGCAAAAACCCCGAGGCTCACAGAAGTCGAGGCTCTTGTGCAAGGCTCACACAGCAGGTGTTTCTCAAGGCCTGGGTCTGAGCCGGGTCTGCTCATCCAGGGTCCGTGCTCTATGTGGTGCCCCACACATGGCCCAGCCTCCAAAAGGTAAAAGCACGTGCTTACCGTACACATCTTTAAAAATTTTGTTATTATTTATTTTATTTTTGCCAGACATGGTGGCATAGCTGTGCAGTCCCAATCATCCAATGTTTGTTCTTTCATGATTGGCTTACTTTCCTTCACATAACACACATAACATTCTCCAGGTTGACCCATACTATGTACGTGCCAGATTTTCCTTCCTTTTAAAGGCTAATATTCCCTTTATGGATGAAACAGTTTTTTTCTCCATTTACCCATAGGGCAGTGGTTGGGTTATTGTTAATAATGCTGTTATATAGGTAGACAAATACTCCTGTTTCCCTGCTGTCATTTCTTTTGCATATTTTGCAAGCAGTGAAGTTGCTGGATGTTAAGGTCCTTCTACTTTTAATTTTAGGGGAACTGTTTCCTTCAGTAGCCCCAGCATTTCACATTCCCACCAACAGTGCCTGCAAGTGTGCTTTTCAGAAATATCATCCCCAAAGCACAGGCAGCAAAACCAAGAACAGATAAACGAGACTGATTCAAATTAGAGTTTCTGCACAGAGAAAGAAAAAGACATCCTGAGGATCGGGAGAAAATATTTGCAAACCATGCAGCTGATAAACTGATTTTCAAGATCTACAGGAATTCAAGTAACGCACAGCTGGGAAACATGGGAAATGTCAAGGGCCTCGTGGACTCAGGAAGAGTCGACTGAGGGCCACAGGTAGGAGACAAGGTGCCGGTCTCGCTCCTCCTCTTGGAATTAAAGGTCAACCCTGGGGTGAGGTCACCTCACGCCCGGTGGGGTGGCAACCATCAGCCCAAAGAAAACAAGGGTTGGCAAGGCTGTGAGCAAAGGGAACCCTGGACCTGTTGGTGGCATGTAAATTAGTACAGTCATATGGAAAACTTCATGGCAGTTCCTTTAAAAGTGCAAATAGAACCACCCTGCTTCCAGCCGGCCCGTTCTGAGTATACTAACACCCGAAGAAATGAAGTCTGTGTGCACAGGAGACTCCGTACGCCTGCGTTTATCACAGCCTCACTCAGTGGCCAGGAGACGGGACCCGCCTCAGTGTCCTCACAGAGGAGCTGACGAGGGGAGCTTGGTGTGTGTACCCGTGGGGCGCTTCCTCGCCCCAGCTGGGACGCCCTGGGGGGCACTACACTGAGTGTGACGAGCAGAGGCAGCAGCGGGTGTGTGGGCGCCCGTGAGCCCGAGTCAGGGGAGTCCGGGGCTGGCAGGGATGGTCGGAGGTACAGAGTCTCAGGTCATGAGGAAGCTCTGGGGCCCAGGGGCCCCCAGAGGTGCTGGAGCCCTGGCTGTGGACCGCGGGCCAGGGAGCGCTGGGAGGGGCTGTGAGAAGCAATGGCGGTGTGACGTAGCTTGCTTCAGTCAGTCCACAGAGTGTGCGTGTGTCAAAACTACAAATCCACACGATATTTAGAATTAATGATTCTTTCAAAAAGTCCTCAGAAAGGCCGGGGATTTAGCTCAGAGAAGCAGCAGGGAGGGCTGCCTGGGACCGGAGGGAGGGAGAGACCGGGACAGAGACAGAGGCAGGGAGAGGAGCCGGGCGGCCGGGGGGCGGCCAGGGGGAGGGGCCTCTGCACGAGAACGGTCCGGAACCCGGCCGTAGCCGAGCCAGGCTCAGCCAGGCCAGGGAACTGTCTGTAGTGGAGACGGCTGGGCACAGGGCTGTGCGCACGTGGGGCATCTTGGGCCTCAGGATGGGGCTCAGCTCAAGAGACACCGTTTCTCTTCCAGTGGGCAGAGAGACAAGGGGACACCGGCCCAGTCAGCCAAAGCGAGGCCTTTAGAAAAGCAAATGCCCCTCTGCGCCAAGTCCCTGTGTCAGTGTCTCCCCCGTCACTGAACAGGTGGCAGGTGGCTCCACATCCCTCCTTCAAGGAAGACCTCCCGCATCTGCAGGTCACTGAAGGCGCCCAGGGTGACCCTGGCTGTGCAGCCTGCCGGGGTGAGGGCTGTGCCCAGGCCACCTCTGCAGGGGGTGCCGGGTCACTCTCCCCAAGCTCCACGCTAGTGGCCACACCCACTGGCACACGGCCTTTGCTGGCTCCTTCTGCTGCCTCCGAGACATTTCCCCGGGTCTCACAGTGCCAACTGTCAAACTCAGCAGAAGAGAGCGACGTGCCATCTGTCTGTACAGGGCTGTTGGTGACGGGACGATGGCATGGATGAACAGGGGCATGCGTGTGGAGGGAGGGCCCGTCTCTTGCTGTGCCGCAGACCTGGGTGTCTCGGGCTCAGGGGCAGGAAAATATAGAAAAAAGGAGAAGAGTTCCTGTGTGTGGCCATGAGGAAGCCTTTTCCTCAACAGTGTCCTTTAATGGTGCTACAGTGTTGCTTTTGTGGTAGATAAAATTCCTAGGGCAAAGAGGAACAGAGAGGGAGACAGGTCAGAGAGACAGGAGGACACTCAGAGAACAGACAGGGACAGGCCCGGCCGGCCAGTCGCGGAGGGGAGGCGGGACCCGGAGCTGGACACAGGTCAGCCGCCCGGGACCAAGGCCGCAGACGCGGCTGGGATGGAGCTGGGGACGAGGCGCGTGGGGCGGGGCCTCCGGGAGCCTGGCTGGGCGCTGGGGAGACCCAGTGCCGGACTCAGCACGGCAGGAGCCGGGGCCCGCTGGGTGGAAGTGCAGGCTTCGGTTTCCCTCCCATCAGTAGGTAATTATTTACTGAGGGCTAAAGGTGTGCAGGTGGGGTCAGGGCTGGGCACAAGCAGGGCCGACGCCAGCAGGGTTGACAGGCTGAGGGCACACCCTGCGCAAGCACACAGAGCCTCAGTGGGCCGAGGGACCCTGGCCTAGCCCGGGCAGGGGGCCCGGAGGCTGTGACGGGCAGAGGGGCGGGTACAGGGTGCATGAGACGGGAGAAGCCAGAGGGGCCGAACCAGAGGGGGCGGCCCTGCAAGTGCTGGCTGATCTGCTCTGCTTGTGTGATGTCTCCTCCTTCGTGGGGAGAGGGCTCTGGGGCAGGTGTGAGAGGACGGGGCCCCGCTAGGGCTAGACAGGGTCAGGCGCCAGGCCAGGACCTCACAGCCTGAAGTGGACAAGAGAAAAGGCAGAAGGGGCCACAGCCCCCTGGAGAGGCATTTGGGAAGCTCCGGGGTCTCGTGCTTGGGAATGGGGTGCACAGAGCACCGGCGCCCAGGAGGGAGGAGTTAGGTCTGAGGAGGAAGACCTGGGCCGCGTCGCCGTCTGGCGGGCTGGAGAGTCACAGCAATGCCGGACACATGAGGAGGCTGGAGCCGGGTTCCCAGGCGTGACCCGGAGGACACTGGCTTTGGATGCAGACAGCCGCAGGAACCTGGGTGAGGACAGTCCCCTGTGGCTCATGGGAAAGAGAAAACAGCACTAGGCCGGTTACACAGCCCCCACCCGATGGGTTCCCAGGCTGAGGCCGGAGCAAAGGCGGACATGGAGGCTGGGAGACAGCTCTGGGGAGGCCGCAGGGTTCGGGTCACTTGGGGGCCCACCAATGGCAGGGCTGGTCCAGGACGTGGCTGGACGGTGCCAGTGGAGTGCTGGCTGCGGAGGGGACAGAGGGTGTGGCCTCACCTTACAGGGCAGGGATGGTGTCGGTGAGCAGATGGGATGCTGGCCGCAGCTCCTGGGGAGCCCAGGCTTGGAGGTGACCTTGCTGCTCTGGTGGGCCAGCCAGGGGCACACGGAAGACTGAGGCGAGGAATTCCGTGCAGTCAGGAGCTGGAGGGCAGCCCGGCCACAGGCTTATGCCAGAGGAGTAGCCAAGAGAGATGGGCAAGACAGGCAGCTGCAGGTGCGGCCTTGCCAAGGATCTGGGAGGCCAGCTGCGGCCTGCAGATGGGGACACTCCTGGGCCTGGCAGAGCCGCAAGCTGCCCCTTCCTGCAGATGCAACATGAGTTCTGGCGTCAGGAAACTGAGCTGGCTCTCCACATCCCTTCTGGAACTTCCAGACCTCTCAGCGGGCTAGAAAACCGGATTTCTACTCTACTGCGGGGAAATGAACATTCTGTGTCTTGAAGTGGGGAAGGGGCCTGCTTGTGTGAGCGTCTGACGTCCTGGCACCGGCAGCAGGTGGCTGTGAAAGCTCCGCTCTCTGAAGGCTCAGTGACCCACACTCTTCTGACAGCTTGGAGCTCACCTGGGCAGCACCCTGTGGATCAGATGCGGTTGGATAAGCTAGACAGGGCCCGGGCATCTTCTGCACAGCTTCCTGGACCTCGTGGGCAGCACATACTTCCCAGGGAGGAAATGTGGGGCGCAGCAGGGTTCTCCTGCCTGAACGCCCCTCAGTTTTCCTAAACGCCCATTTCACACTAGCTGTGCTTGGTCAGCTTTGCACACAGCCAACATGTCGTGTGCAGACCGGGGGCTCTGTCTGCAATTGCCAAGACCCTCTGGATAGGGCCAGGATCTTCACACACAGCTGGAACTTCCGAGGAGCAGGGCTGCTCGGGTCCCCCACCCTTCCGGACAGAGGCTCAGGGGGCTGAGGGAGTAGGGGAATGGCCGCCTTCACCTCCGTCTTTGTCTTCAGGCCAAGCCCCACCTCTGAGGCTCACTTTGACAGGTGGTGCCAAGAACAGAGCCTCAGGCCAGGAAGGGTCTGCTCATTTCAACACAGAAAAACACGCAGCATTCCTGAAAGGGGCTGCAAACATAATGTGAGTGTTTTCATCTACCGTTTGTAACATAAAAGCATCCCTGATGCAATATGATCTGCTGGTCTCCGACATTCGGGTGGGTGGGCTGGGGCGGAGAGCCAGCCCCAGGCTTGAGAGGACCTGTCCGGCAGACGGCACAGTCTGCAGCTAAGGTCCCAGCCACGTGGGCTCTCACCCACCTGCCTCCACCTGACCAGAGGGCAGGAGCCGGGCAGGCCCTGCTGGGCAGGCCGGGGCAATTCTGGTGCCCCGAGGCTGGCAAGGACACTTGGCTGTTTGTAAAACTTATGCAGAGACCACCCAAGTGGATCCCCAAGAAATCCAAGTCTCTCTCAGAGGGGAGCAGGGTGGGACAAAGCTGTGTGGCAAGAGCAGGGCCTAAGTGCCTTCCCTGCAGCAGCTCCAGATGCCCACCCATCCCAGAGCCACTGAGTGGCCTTCTCCCTCCCAGGAAGTTGGGAGACCCCAGCCACCCTCAGCACATCTGGGGGGCTTCTCCACCCAGACTTCATCACGGGCAGCAGGCTGTGCACCGAGGAGCCATGGCTTGCCAGACCCAAGCCCATCACTAGCCAAGAGAGCTGGCCCCTGTGCTGCTGCAGCCCGGGCCCAGGCGGCTGGGACGTGTGGATGTATCTGCACATCTCTACTTCTGGGGCAAGAGACCATGTCCACCGGTGTTGGAAGGACATCAAGACCCAGCGCTCTGGAAAGAGATCCCCCATTAGCTGCCTTTTATCATGGCAGATGCTCAGAAAAAGATAGACTGAATCGAATCTTACCCCCCAGGGTCATCGTGCTCCGGAGACAGCGTGGACAATGTGCATGGGGGGTGGTGTTTGCCGTCCAGCGCGGGTTGGCCACAGTTTCTAGGTCCCTGTCGTCCAGGCTGGCCGGCAGTGTTTGCACCAAACTGTGGGGTCCCCTGAGGTTCGGCTGAGCAGCACAGACAGGAGGCAGGAGAAGACAGATCACACAGCTCAGGAGAAGGGCCTGAAATTGAGGCCCAGGGAGGCTAAGGGAGGGCTAGAGACATGGCCGGATACACCCTGCTCCAAAGGGGCTCCTCGAGGAGAAATTATACTTCTGAGGACAGAAAATGTATTTACATCCATGGGTTCTGCTGCCAAAGGCCCTCACCGCCATCCACAGCTCCCCGTCTGATGATCTTTATTCCCCAAAGGTGCTCGGGCACCCCAGAAGTCTGGATAACTCTTAATTTTCTATCCAAGACCATCTGACCTCAAGCTTCCCTTCTTGGCAGGCCCTGTGTCCTCTGGGGTGTCCTGTAACAGAAATTCCTTCTGAACATAACGCTGTATTTCATAGGCTAAAGTAAGCTCACTGGCTGTCCTCCTACGTGAGGGCTGAGCTTGATTCACTCTGAGCTTGATTTCCCCTTCTACCTTCAGCAAAATTCTTTTTCTCATACAAAACACTGAAACCCTAACTTTAAGTATTTTTAATAACTTTCTCTAGGGCTCCCATGGCTGGCTGCAGCATACTTAGCTTCAAACAGCTGTTATCATTTCCAGACTTGAGATCAATTATCATCCTGCTGAAACGACCTTTCTTTGTAAGTCAAAAAGGAAGAATGGGGTAAGTCTCAAAGGATTTCCCCAACACATGCAAAATTCACCCAGATGCTTCCGCCAAACACTGCATTAACAGAAGTCCAAGTATTCTGCAGGAAAGCATGAATAGGTGGCTGTCCAGTGCCATCCAAGTACCACGAGTGGTGTCATTTTTTCAGGCTTGTCCACCGTCTGGGGCAACAAAGACCCAGGGCCACTCTGGCTTGGCTGTGCATGTGTGTGTGTGTGTGTGTGTGTGTGTGTGTGTGTGTGTGTGTGTGCACGCGTGCAGTACTGGGGATTAAACTCAAGGCATTTACCAGTAAGCTATATCTCCAGCCTTTTTTATTTTTAGATAAGGACTAAGTTGCCCAAACTAGCTTTCAATTTGAGATCCTCTTGCCTTAGTCTCCTGAACAGCTGGGGGCTGTTTGTTTTTTTGCGGTACCGGGGATCGAACCCCCAAACAGCTGGAATTACATGTGAGCTCCACAGCACCTGTCTCTTTTCTGGTCTTAAGACAAAACTTGGTGGGATGACAGTGTCCACACGCCAGGCAAAGCCTGGAGAAAGTATGTATAACCCAAGCATTCGCAGTGCAGGTCTTTTGTTCTCCAAAGATGATGTCAGAGGACAGTAATTGGCTATAAAACCATAAGGCGCCGCTCTGAGACTCCCAAAGACTCCCAGCATGTAGCAGCGCACCCCACGAGACCACAGGGCAGCCAGCGGACTCCAGTTCACTCTTTTTCTTTTAATTATTTCCTCTCCATAAAAACAGCACCAGGATAGAACTTATTGAGTTCAGAATGTTCCAGGGCACATAATCAGCCTTGTTCCAACCCGCTCGAGCGCCTGGGCTTCCCGTGTGCCTCCCCACCCATCCCAGTCTCCGGAAGGCCACGGCTGGGCCCTCAGGGTCTTTCTCTGCATCCTGAGTGCCCCAAGTGTGTGGGACTGGCTGGTTGCACAGGGTGTGGTCTGTGCAGAGCTCTCCAGACACACTGATGCCCTCAGGAACCCTGAAGCCCAGGTTAGCCTTTGAGGACAGGACTAGGCCTATGTTTTCCTTAATGGGCCAGAAATATTTGCCCCGGATTCAGACCGTGCCTGGGGAGCAATCCTGCAGGAGCCCTGCTGGGTCTGAGGCCTGCCTGCAGCGCAGAGTCCTAATGAGCAGCAGTATTTGGCTGGAATTTAATATTATTGTTTCTTCTATTTTTATGAAGGCCTATGATAATTGATACTGATTACCTTCTTCAAAACAAACTTATCCTTTTAATAAAGTACATGAATTGTTTAAAGGGAAAACATTGTTCAAATTGTTCAGGGGATATATCCAAAATTAAGTTTTGGAAACTCCAAGTCCAACCCTGCCCCTGACATTTAGAGAGCTTCATAAGGTGGTGAGGTCCTTTACATACCTCTCCTAATGGGGAGCTCACTACCTTTCAATGACACCTCTGTCAACTCTGAGTGGTTCCGCACCCAGGCCGGGCTCTTAGAAGCCCTGAGTCCCTTGCAGTTGGGGGAGGTGCTCACAAGGTGCTCCTGTCATTTCCAGATACACCTCTACCTCCTGTCTCAGGGGAAGAGCCTGGTACCCTCATCCTTTGAAAGGCATCTCAGTCCAGAAGCCAAGGTCAGGAAGGTTGCCTTGAAAGACTGAGTCTGGCCTGGAGGCCCGTCCTCGGGGCAGCCGCTGGGGCAGAACTCCCCAGAGAATCTAGAGGACCTGTCTTGGGATGGAAGGAGGAAAGTCTGGAAAGCCGTGACTTCTTTGCTCTCTGGCCCTGGGGCTGCACTCCAGGCCGGGCTTCCAGCCTCTCACCAGCATGCCTTCATCTCAGGACACAGGCACGGCTGACTTAAAATAAAAGGGGCCAGGGGTTTAGCTCAGCAGCACTGTGCCTGCCTTGCTAGCATAAAGGCCTGAGTTAGATCTACCTACCAAAAATAAATAAAGAAACAAACACAATAAAGTAAAAGTACTGCGTAGGTGTGTGTGATATCCACATGCCTGGATCCCAACACTCTGGAAGGTTACAGCAGGAGGATTACAAGTTTGAGCCCAGCGGCGGTCAACTTAGATTGTCCCTAAACATAAATAAATAATAAGGACTGGGGGTGTAGCTCGGTATGAAGGTCCTGGGTTCAATCCCCAGTGACATAAAAGTAAAATAAAAATATTCAAACCAAAGCAGAGAAGCCTGTGGAGCGTTGACACCAGGCAACTGTATATGACCAACCTCCTGCTGTTTTATTTCATTTACTGTGCTGAACGCCCTTCTTCGAGGACAGTTTTACAGATGGGGCTCAGAGAGGTTCCACCTTGTGCTCGGGCCACGCAGCAGGGCACGCAGTAGGAGTGTACCAGGATCATACGGAAGGAAACGCGTCAGGTGCCCACTGGGGCTCCTGGCAGAGCGGTCTCAAAACCGGCTGGTTTCCTGGGAACCGACGGCGGGCGGAGGCCAGGGCGCGCTCGGCGGGGCGCTCCAGGCGTCCCCAGGGGCCCGCGGGACATGCCCAGGGAGTCCGGCTCCTCCGTCCCCACGCCGTCCGCGGCGGGGCCCATGCCGGCCCGTGCGACTCTCGAGTGGGCGGAGGGCCAGACCCCCGGGACGCTCGCGCCCGCCGCGCCCCGCCGCGCCCCGCCCCGCCCCGCGCTCGCGCCCCGCCCTAGCCGCTCTGCCATTGGCCGGGACAGGGCCGGGCCCGCGGGGCGGCCCCAGCTCTGAATGAGGAGGAGCGGAGCGCAGTGCGGCGGCCGGCCGGAGACGGTGAGTGCTGGGCCGGGCGGGTCCCCGGTGGTCGCAGCCGGGTGCGCCGTGCCGGCGAGCTGACGTCAGGGGCAGCAGGTGTCGGGGCGCGCGGGAGCTCCCGGCGGGGTCACGGGACGGAGGGGTCGGGCGCCGAATTCGGCCCTCGGGAGCCGGCCCTCGGGAGCCAGCTCTCCGGCCAGCGGAGCAGGTAAGGGGCCCCCGACGTTGCGGTGCGGAGGGAGCGCGGGTGAAGTGGGGCTCGGGCCGGAGCGAGCGGGCGATCCGCGCGAAGGCGCGCAGGCGCTGGCCGCGGGGTGGCGGCCGTCACCCACGTGCGGCGGATGCTGCCTCCGAGTCAGGGAGGAAATCGGTTAGCTCGGGAGTGTTTCGGGGGCTACCGGGCTCTGTCCCCAAGGGGATCGCGGGCGGGAGGATGCGCGCCCCGCGCTGTCCAGCCGGTGCGCACACTTGGAGTGGAGGCTTCCGCTTCTGCGGGACAGGCAGGCGGAGAGGCCCAGCCGAGCGAGACCTCAGGTGCAGCGGCCCCCACGTGGCGCGGGAGGCCGCTCAGACCCAGCGCCGGGCCGTTTCCGTCTGGAGATGGTAGAACCGCAGTCGTTTTCCACTATAGCGGAAACCTGCGACCCATCTCGGCTCCTGGGCCTCGGTTTTGGAACTTAACTTACTTCTGCCTCATCAGAATCTGGCTCCACAGAGCCTGCAGCGCTGAGGTTTCCTCCTCCGGGCAGCCGGGGCCACATAGCCTCCGCGGAGAGTGCTCGCGTTTAATTTAGCCTCGTTCACGTCCCTTAATATTCGCGGCGAAGACAGCCAGACCTCTGTATGTGGAGTGTTTCAGTTCTGTGCCTACTGCTTGGGAACCATCTCTGGTGACCCTCGCGGGGGCTGGGGACAGCCTTTCACACCCCATTGCCCAGAGTCCCAGTAAGTACCAGGAGGTCAGGTGATTTGGCCCAAGATCGCACAGCTGGTGTCCTGCTTGGCACAGACCCCATCTAGGCTCAGAGCCATCTACCACTCTTCCCAACTAGGGAAGGGAAGCCCAGGTGTAGCTCTCAGCTGGGTCCAGGGCAACACCACAGTTAAGGGGTCAGGATGTTGGGGCGGGACAGTCACTGACCATAGGAGGAAGGGTGTCTCCCCAGGAAGTGGGTTGCACAACCCAGTTTCCCCTGCAGCAAGGACAAGGGCAGGGGCTCTTGGTTAGGGCCTGCTGGCGTCCAGCACCCTGTGCATCCTGGCTGCCTTGTGGCAGGATCTGTCCTGCGTCCCCACAAGGCCAGGCCAGCAGCACTGCCTGGAAAATTCTTCACGGGCTGCTGCCTTCCATGTGGCTCACTGGGAGTGGCTCCTGAAGCAGGAGCTGGGCAAGTCCCGACCAGGTCCCTCCCTACCCCGAGCAGCAGGGCAGGCCGGGCCAGGCTGGTGAGGTGTGAACAGGGAAGGAGTGAGCAGCACAGCCACGAACAAGCTCTTCTGGGCCCCGGCTTGACTGCTGGGTCTGCCCTTTGGGCTCCAGGTCGGTCTGACTTGGGATGGAAGTCAGAGGTGACTCACGAGCACAGTCCTGTACCTGCCATGGCCTAGATCTGGAAGTCTCAGCTGCTACTGCAGAGTCTGTGGTTTCGAGGCTTTGCAGAATCCTAAGCCTGAGCAAAGTAAATCCCTGAGCTCTCCCTGTGGCTGACCACAGGTGGGGGAGATGAGCCCCAAAGGGCCCATGTAGAGGCTGGTGCTGGAAGGGCTAGGGAGGCTACACCCAGGAACCTGCTTCCCCTGTGGCTGCATCCCCTGGGGAGTGGACAGAGGCCACACTGCCACCCTCCAGGCTCAGGAGTGGCCCGTGTTGGCCTCGGGAAGGGAGACTGTGACAGCCCTGTGTCCTCAGAACCTGGATACCGCTGGGATCCAGACTCTGGCTGCGGGTCTGACCAGGGTGGGGGGTCTTGGTGAGCTTAGAGCCCGCGTGGGGCAGAGCCCTGCTCTCCACGGTTGAGAATAATCTGACAGGCCTGGGATTGCTCTCCGGGGGGAGGCAGACACCGCGGCTCTGTGTGACTCTGGAGCCTGGAGGCCCTGCCCGCAGGGGGCGGGAACGGCTCTACTGCTGTCTGCTGGACCCCTGGCTGTGTCCTCCCCCAGGCTGCGGTGAGCCGGGCCAGGGCGGGGCAGCGTGGCCCGGTGGCATGCGCTCTGCTGTCCCCGGAACTGGGCCTCTGGCCTCGCCGACACCCGTGCTCTTCCTGGGCAGCAGCGGCGCCGTGGCTCCTTCCTGCCACGAAAACACAAAACCAGCACTTCTGGGGAGATGACACCTCTGCTGCGGCTCTGCGTCTCCCTCAGTCACCGAGTCCCCAGGCTGGACTTGAACGTGCGATCGCCCGCCTCGGTCTCCCAGCGCACTGGTGTGGCAGGCGTGCGCCACAGCGCCTGGCCGAGGCCGTGCTGAGAGCGGCCTAGAGGCAGAGTCCAGTGTCGGGTGGAGTTCGCGGTCTCCGCAGGCGTCGCTCGCCTGGACCAGCGGCCCCTCTCTTCCGCACGCCAGCCTGGGCTCTGCCTGGGCACCTCTTCACCCAGCCAGGCTGTGCTTTTTCAGCGGTTTTCGTCTGGCCAGCTTTGCAGCACCAAGGCAGTGGACACTGGGCGCTGCCGCAGCGCTTCCCACCCCTGTGAGCCCGGGTTCCGACCCTCCTTACGGGTTGACGCACCTCGAGAGTAGCTGGCGCCTGGGCCAAGTCCATCACCTTCATCCCAACGCTGAGCAGGCTGAGAGGCAGGTGGGGACCCGCTGACGGGTTGCTGTTCTGCAGGTCTGTTTCACACACACCCAGCGGTGCCCAGACCTCTCTGTGTGGGGGCTGGGCCCTGCGTCTCGTGGCACTGCGCCGTGTCGCAGTGGGGAAACGGAGGCTGGAGAGGGCCGTGGCCTCCGTGAGGTTGGGAGCGCTTGCCCGGGTTGGAAACAGCCTCTGCCCGTCTTCTCTGCTCCTTGAATCTGCCTTGAGTGGCAGGGAGGGCTTCCCTCTCCACAGGTAGCTCTTGACAGGTGAGGCAAAGGAAGCGGAGCGCAGCTCACCCTGCCTCCCTCACCCCAGGCTCCCTGGGCTCTGCACTCTTGAGCCCTGCGAGGCTCAGGTCCTTCTGGAGCAAGCCCTGCCGCTGTGCCAGGATCTCTTCAGATTCTTCCTGCAGGTCTCCGTGCAAAGCAGCTGGCCTCCTGGGCCTTGCTGTGCCCATCTGGGTATGCAAACTGGGCTGTGTGGGTGCCGCGTCGGCCGCTTCTGTCTTGTCGCAGGAAGCGCCTTAGAGCTTCATCTTGAAGATGTGGAAGCGCCCTGCACTCAGCCATCGGAATGAACTTAGGAGGGGCGAGGAGTCTGCCCCGCACGGTGCCCCACGGGGAACTGGCAGTGCGGGAGAGCATGGCTTTGACCCCTTCACCTTCCAGCTGCAGGGTAGCATGGAGAAATGAGCCCTGTGATTCTGCCCCAACTGCAGAGGTCGAAGCGGGATCCAGGAGCTGGGTGGGCCTGGGCGGGTCTGGAACATGGAAGGAGTATGTTGGCTCCCAGCAGGAGGAAGAGGAGGAGGAGGAGGAGGAGGAGGAGGAGGAGGAGGAGGAGCAGCAGCAGCAGCAGCAGCAGCAGCAGCACCTGCTGTGGCGGCAGTTTCAGGGCTAACTGGTTCTTCCCTGAAAGTCGCTGGCCAGGTGCCCCGGGCAGACACAACCAAGCCGGTGCCTGCTGCCCTCCGATGCAGTGTGGGGCCTGCAGGGAGCTCTGCTCACCCGTGGCCCAGACACACACGTGTGCACCTAGGCGCCTCCTGGGAGCCCCAAGGAGTCCAAAGGCGGGGGAGCTGCAGGGTTGGCTCAGCAGCCAGGTAGCGAGTGGCTCAGGCGAGCTGGCACAGAAGCCCGTCCTCAGGGTGGCTCTTCTGGCCATCACACCTAGTGTCAGGCTGCGGGGGCCCCTTGGGGGTGGCGTCATTGCTTGGGGTTCGATAGAGCTGGGCATCCTGGCGAGGGTATCTGGGCCGCCCACAGGGCGGTGGGGCCCAGAAGGCAGCCCGGTCCCGGCTGCGTTGCTGGCTTGGTTGCTGCGCCCGAGGCGCCGGCCCTTGCCGGGGACTGGAGCTCGGTGCTGTGGTCAGGGGGCTCCGCAGCTCCCCACCGAGGCTGGTGCATGCGTGGGCCTCGGGAGCCGGGCCTTCTCCCCCACCTGCTCACAGAGTGGCGAGCAGATGCCGGCACTCAGGTCTCAACCAGAGACCATGGTACGAACTTGGACTACTCTGGGAAGAGAAGGAAAACAGGCCACGCCTGACTGAGAGCCCGCCTTGCTCAGGGAAGAGCCTGGTGCCAGCTGCCCTTGTGTTTGTGCACTTGCGTCTGTGGCATTTCAGCCTGTAAGATGGCACCAGGAAGAGGAAGGACAGCCACAGCCACATGTTAGCATTAGTTCCGCAGCCCGCATGCCATTTGGGTTGGCACCTTTAGAACCTACCTCCTGACAGGGACCATCAAGCCCTGGCAGCTGCCCCATCTGGGCAGCTGAAGAATTCTTCTCGCAGATTTCTTATCCACACCGTGCATCTGAGTGGCTAGTATTTGAAATAGGGGTTTAAGCCACTGTATAGATGCAGGTGATAAGTCCGATTTCAGGCCGAGCTGTTTGTGGCAGTGAGAGCTCACGGCTCCGGTGGAGCAGTTTGGATCCTCATGGCTGGGCCCCAGCCCCTGGCTGGCTTTGCAGTAGGAAGTCATTCTGCCCCTCGTGGCTGGTGCCAGCCATGGAGGGCCCAGCAACCTGGCTTCTCTGCATGAGGACCTAAGTGCCGTCTCCGTGGTGTCGCAGTGGGGCCCAAGGCCCAGTGGTGCTGGCAGGCTGGCAGCCCTCAGCTGGAGTGCATGTTCGAAGGCAAAGCCATGGGGTGGTCTCAGGGCTTGGGGTTTCAGTGACTGTGGCCTTTCCTGGCCGTCTCCACGCTCTGAGGCCACTGCGTCTCAGGAGCCCGACCGCGGGGTGGTGTGGTGCCGCTGCCGTCCCCCCATTCTGCTGCGGCGGGAACATCAGTGCATTCACCGGCCACACTAGTGGCTGCAAACCGACCGCCGTTGATTCCTGGGAAGCTTTGACTGTCATCCCCACAGTATGAAAACTGCCCTTCAGCCTGGACCAGTGCTGGCCTGCAGGGAAGTGTTGGTACCATAAACAAACCTTGGGGTAGTCACGGGTGCCACAAGCAGCCCCTGGGCAATGACTGTGGTGGAATTTTTGCTGTTTATAGCATCAAAATATGGCTGCTGATGCCTAACAGTACCAGTTTCCAAAGTCAACTCGGGACCAGCGCATAAATGCCACGTGGTCAGTGATGGTTCTCTCCCTACTGTGTCCAAAGACAGCTGCCATGTACAAAGGGCTTGCGAGGGCTGAACCCAGACTGCAAGGGCAAGGCCCTAATTGCCACTGGCAGCTGTGTGGACATGGATAACTCATGGACACCTCAGGGCCTCTTTCCTATACCTGTGAAAGGTGCGGCCAGGGCACTTAGGGTGTGTCTCGCTGTCAGGGCTTTCTGCACAGTTGGCTGTGCTCCTTGCTGTCCTTGGGAGCTTCTGATCCCACGGAGTGGCAGTGCCTCCAGAGGCTGGCAGCCTGTGGCCCCGGGTGAGGCGAGGCTGCGAGGGGCTGGGTGCTGGTGCTCAGCCTGCAGCTGCTGTGCAGCCTGGGGAGTGCCACTGGCTCTAGCTGGGATCCCGCTTGGCTCTCAGTGCCTGTCCCTGTGCCAGTACCATTTGTGGCCACTAAATAAAGTCCCTTTATTTTAAAACAAACAAAACCAACAGCTTGGTGTCCCAAGTGCTGGCGTGTGTTTGTCAGCAAATGCTCTGGAAGTCCCCGGAGTCGCCACCCCTGCGCCTTGGCCTGGAGCCCCACACTCATGGTGTGATTTTGTCTTTGGTACTAGGGATTAAACCTAGGGCCTTGCCCTGAGCTATATCCTCAGCCCTTTTTAAAACCTTCTTTGTCTTGAGACAGGGTTAGCCAAGTTGCCCAGGCTGGCCTCAGGTTTGTGATACTCCTGCTCCAGTCTCCCGGAGTGCTAGGATAAGTGTGCATCACCAGGGCCAGCTTCGAAGCATATTGTCTGCTGACCTCTAGCAGCGGGAGCACTCTGGACACCCCCAGGCTGCACCTTCTGGGGCTGCTGTGGCAGACTAGATCTCGGGGACTGGAAGGCAAGGCTGGAAGTCCTGGGTGGAGGTGCTTACAAGGCTCAGAGGCCCCTGCAGGAAAGGTCTGCCACCTCCCTGGCCCCTTCCCGGGGCGCCTGAGTCCTTGTGGCCTGTTTGGTGGGACGTAC
>PVIC010025769.1:0-25009 GCA_004025085.1 Thryonomys swinderianus
AAGGGAAAGGAAGAACTTCCTTCAGCTTCTTTTCAATTGCATTTGCAAAACTGGTTTATGTATTAAAACCACATAATTCAGTGTCCTAGTAACCTGAATATAGAATTCAAAACTACACAAATATTTTGATGAAGAAGAAATTCAGACTTCTTCAGGAAATTGATTTCACTCAGATAACATTAATCAAGGCAATCAAAATCCTATTACGTTGGCAAGTCATTTAATCCAGATTAATTTCTGTTTCAGACAGTTTTAGATAAGGGTAATAGTTTTAGATAGGGCTAATGGCCTTTAAGGAAGG
The DNA here is from genome assembly GCA_004025085.1 of Thryonomys swinderianus. Taxonomy (NCBI): domain Eukaryota; kingdom Metazoa; phylum Chordata; class Mammalia; order Rodentia; family Thryonomyidae; genus Thryonomys; species Thryonomys swinderianus. The sequence continues at coordinate 302 of PVIC010025769.1, forward strand.
GCTAATAGTATCTAGCTTAAAGGGTTTTGAAGGGCATATATGCATAAGAACCAGGTCATATTTTTCACGCAGAAAAGAGAAGATACTGTATAAATGTTACTTTCTTAGCTACTACCTTCCCTTCCTACATGTGCTACAGTTTTTAGAAGTTCCATATCTCTTGTAAAGTTCAAAAGAACCTTATATAATTTTATCCAAATCATTCTAAAGTACGTTTTTAAAAGATGGAACCTCTGCCTTTAACTTCTGCACATTGTAGCCACAGGCACGAGGTTTCTGACTAGCCCTTATCTGGAGTTTGCGTTTTTCTCTTCAGTTGTTATAAATGACATGCCAAATTGTTTTACATGCTAGATTCATAATTCAAAGAGGGAAAAGACGTTCCGTTCCCAGTCAGAGAAATTTGCTATGCTTGTCCAGGTTTGGTGATAACCATAATTAATGCCTTCGTATGTTTAAGCATTTCCCCCTGAGGAGAATCAAATGCATGCAGTAAAGTAGGGCAGAGCATATTTTTTCTTTATATCACTTCACATAGGTAGTTACTTATTAGTTTAGGCTACATTAACCTGGAGCATATAAACGCTAGAGCTCTTTTCAACCTGATTGGCCATGTCCTTCTTGCAAATCCCAATAAAATCCTTTCTGTTATTTTAAGACATTTTCAGGTTTTAGTCCCATATTCCTGCGTCACGTGGTGTGGAGGCCTCCTCAAAGCACTCACCTAATTTGAACAGGGGGTGCCTCGCAGCGCTAAACCCACTCTGAGCATCTAAAAGGTCAAAACGATCTTCACCCCAACACCAACATACCATTGAGCCTTCTCTGTGGTGCTGCTGTGCTTACTGGCTGTACAGTATGTCCCGATGAAAACATGAACATCAAGTACAAACCAGAGTAGAAGCCAGAATGTGTACCATGCCGTTCTTCACCCCAGTATGTACACAGTGAATACAAAACTAACCGTTTTCACTGAATGGTATTCCTGATGAAGAGGCAGAAGTTATCCGTTTTATTAAATGGCAGTCCTCAAACGCACAGGGAAAATGCAAAGTTCTGGGGCAAAATGCAAAGTCTGCCTGGAGGAGCGCAGTCGGGATTCGAAGACAAGCCCTTGTCCAAGTGCGCTGCAAGCTGCTTTGTTCACGGAACACGATTTTCACTCGAAAGAATACAGCACAGACAAACCACGCTTCTGTGGACTTGGGCATTTGGCAGGCTCTTTTATTGAAAATAAGTACAATGAACCTATAACTTCAGTGAAAACAACTGACAATATGTGTTGCCAATGATAAAATTTGAGCTTTTGAGAGAAAATCAGGGTATTGGAAAACATGTCTTCCACTGAGAACTTGACAGCTTTGCAATACTGAAGCACGTTTTTCATAAGAACAGCAGTGATATTGATTAATGCTGGGCTTCAGGTTTGGGTAGTATGCGGGGAAATATGTCAGATTCAGAAGAACCGTATTTCTCATGAATGTTTTCCAAATAGCCACTCTGAGCTAATAAAGAATCAAGCATAATTTAAAGACATTTAAAGTTTCTACTAAGGGAAATAATGTAGAGTGCAATGAGTTAGTTGATATGATTCCTTCTACTGAACTACTCTTTAGGAATGTCTCACTCTGCAAGGTCTGGTTTGATAAAAAAAAAAGAATATTTGTAATTATCTTAATGGTTAATAATACACTGCCCTCTTCTCTGATACCTTCCTATCCTTTTACTGTTGTCTTCACATCCTTTAACTCATATTACAGTAGGTTAAGTCTCAAAGGAGACTTCAAAATCTACCAGTGTCTATTAATCTCACATTAAAGAGTTTGCAATAAAATACTTCTACCTGTCTCACTAAAAATGTTTAAATATATTCACAAAAGTATGCAGTTTTTAATATCAGTGAATTTAGCTAGATGAATTAATAAAATTATAAGTCTCAGTTTTATTTCTAATGTAATAAATTTCTATCGTCTATGTAAACAAAAAAAGCTTTATATTTTGTTTTGTTTTTTCAAAAATTTTCAAGTGTACAAGAAGGCCTGAGATCAAAGGTTTGAGCATCATGGAATTAAAGAATAGTGTGTGTGCTCTAAAAATAGAATCTTTATTACTGTGTCTCTAAGATATCATCTTCATGGATTTATTCTAATTTCCTATTGGATGCTTATCAATGTCCCTTTCAAGGATTTCTGTTTACCTGCTCTCTTCTTAAGTGTTAGCTCACAGTTCTTTCATTGGCTCGGTGCTGTCTCCTTTTGTATTCTGCTAGACCTATTTCAGGATCTTTAAATGTACTGGTCACTCCCAGGTATTTATCACCAGACCAGAACCCAAAGAAGAACCAGGTTCTTCTCAAATGACTAAATGTTCACTGCCCATTTCCACTTATATGTCAGAGAAATTTGCTAAATTCCACAAATCTAATAATGAGGTCATCATGAGAGAATGACTTTCTAAGGTGTAGCAGCCTCTTCTTAGCTCCTCAAATTCAGTCACTATCTACCATAAATATTACCAGCTGTGAGCTCTTCATTATTCTATTGTCCTTCTGCACTGCTGCAGGCCTGTTTAGGATTGCCACTCTTTCTTATTTGCATTACTGTAAATTTTCAATGTCTAGCAATTATCTCTAAAAATCAGTTTCCTAGTGTAGCAAGAGCAATATCTCTTTTTTTCTCTGACTAAATACTTTTCCATAGGCTCCAGGATAAAATGAATTCTTTGAATTTCAGACCTTCATGATCTGACCCATATCAAACTCAATACCTTCATTTCTAACCACAGCTCAAAATAAAAGACTAGGACTTCAATGACCGGGTTTCGGACAATGATTCCATATCTCATTTCTAGGCAACATCAAAGAATACTTGAGTTGAAAGAATCCTTAGAGCTAAAGGAACCATATAATTTATCATTCAAAGTAGAACACTTTTCATAGTTAAAAGGGTGCTATTGATATTTACACTGGGTTAAGTATAAACCAGCATCGTCCCCACAGAGAAGCCTGTCTCCCCACGCTCTCCCGGAGTCTCCATGAGCGAACACAAGTCATTTACGTGCAAGGGCTCTGGCTGGTCTCAACAGGGACTGAGCTGGAATTAGTCTTTTTTATCTTCTTATCCCCTGATTTTTCTTCTACGTTGTTGTGCTTTCCAAATAGTTCTCTACAGTAAAAATCAGAGATGGAGGAGGCAGGTGGTAAATTCACGTGCAGTCAAAACTCACTTTCAAGGAAAGGTCTAAATGTAGAAGAGAGATGCAAAGCATCAACTAATGCTTGTATCCAAGAGTAAACTCCACTTCAGTGGGGAAATAGTGCATTGTTTGGTAATGGCGAGAGAAGGTTGGAATCACAGATCCCCAAATTTTGACTAAATAACTGATACTCCATCTGAGTGATTAAAGTATATGTTGAGTGTGCACGCACACATGTGTGTGTATGTGTGTGTGTGTGTGTGACAGAGAGAGGGACAGAGACAGACAGACACACAGAGACAGAAATGGAAAGAGAAATAGAGAGGATTCCACAAGTTTGTCTTCCAACAAGAACTAGACTGAGTCATAAAAAAAATACCCAAACTCACTCGCCCTGGCCCTTCACCTGTTGCCTGCTCTGCAGACGCGCGTACGCAGTTCCTCCTCCCCTTCTTCCCTCTGAACTTATAGGGACCTGCCATGAATTCCAAAGTCTCACCTATCTTTGGTTTCAACGTTGTTCCAGACCCACCGTAGCGCAGCACGTGTACGTGATATAAGAGCCCGTAGCGCATGATGAGAAAGGCTAACACAGGACAGGACGACCTGCCGGTCTCCTTGCCTGTCAGCATCGCCTTTCTTCATCCAATAAGCGGAACGCCTTCCTTCACTTTTTAGGATATGTCGCATCAAAATCTCTTCTAGTTGGAAACCTCACGAGAGTGGAGAGACTCATGGATTCCTCTCACGAGTTAGGATAGCAGGATAGCAGAACCTTCGTCAATTAAACCAATGGGATGTCGCGCTTCAGCATCAGGAACCAGTTTCAAATGTTTTCTTCAGAAAATCCCAGCTGCGTGGGTTAGTTTAGCCATGATTGCCTGCTGTCAAAATACTTGCACTTCCAACAAAAGCGGTGGTTTCACAACTTTTCTGTACATGATCTGTACATATATTTATATATTCTATATTTAACATTTCCATTAAAATAGACTAACCGCTGATTTCATTAGATTCTCTACCAGTTTTCAGCCTCTCTCCCAACACTCAGCTCTCATGTCGAACTTGGTTTGCCTGACCAGCCCCTTTTCAGTGATCCTAGCACCATCCAAACCAGCTAAATTAAACAATGCTATCAACTCTGAGTCCAGTATTGCTTTACTCTTTAAATCTGGTAGGTTTTGTTTTCTAGAGTATCTAGAATGACAACTCCCTCATCTAAACAATAAGCCAATTTTAATAGGGTCATCCTCCAAGCTCATTCTCTAAAAAGCACATATGCATTCTAAGGTGACATACCTTCATTAGTGGATACATGTTAGCTCTAAGTAAGGGAAAGGACACCCAAGTAAGGGAAAAGGAAGGTAAAGGCTTCAGAGAGCCAATGCTATCCCCAGTCTCTGTCATTAAGTAGTCTCCGGCAGCTTGTTTATTTCTTTCATTCTTTAAATATATGTGTTGAGTTTCTACACTAAATATTTCAGGCACAGGAACGCAGAAATTATGCTCCCTTTCTTTGGTAGTTCGTAATCTAAGAAGAAATAACATCCACAAACAAGAACATCTGTACATAAGGAATGTCATCAGATATATCACATCTCATATGAAAAACTAAAAGGTATTTTGAATGGTATTTTATGCAACTGCTTCACTTGGCAGAAGCGCAAACAGGCTCAGGCAAAAGAACTGAAATAACTTCCTAGAAAATTCTAGAATAGTTTCCGATTATTCTGCTCCCTACTCCAGAGCGTTTCCTTCTCGAATGCACTGACCTGATCAGAACTAACACAGGAGCATTCAAAATGTTCACGAGGCTTTCCTGGGATTTCTCCCAATACAAGGAATGTGAGGCAGTTTTCAAATGAAACTCTGAAGGGAGACAAGATCTGGGTGGAACAGAATGTATTTAAAATCCTGGTATCCTGCAAAGGTATTCAGCCATTGGCCACAGTATAGAAGTGTTTACATTCTCTATTTGCTGGGTAGACACAGGGGTTGGCAGCACCTTGCATGTGACTCAAATTCCACACCCCTCATGGTTTGCAATTCGCTACAGGGACTGTGAAACAAAGGCAGAAAGTACATGAGATGAAATAAGAAAGAAAAGACACTTCCAAGCCAGATTTTCAGAGAGCTTTTAAAAAGCTAAATGGAGCCATCTAGTGACAGAATTCTGTGATAATGGAATTATATTTGGTCATAAACAGAAAACAAGTCACAAACTGAAAGATATTATAAAGGACTAGGTCAGGAACAAAGCCTATTGTGTGTGTGTATATAAGACCTCGAATGTGAAGGAGACAGGATTCATCTGTCAAAATTTTCATTTTTAAGTTTTTTTTCTCTTATTGTCAACAGAAAGCTTAAATGTGTCTCTGCGACAGCTCAAAAATTTTCCAATTTAATAGCTTTTCAACAAAGTGTACAAGTTAGAGATAATTGGATTCCATTTTTAAATTCTTATATTTCACCAAACTGAATTAGTCTCAAAAAGTCAATTTCTTTAAACTGGAAAATATCTGTTAATGTTTCCAAACAGAATAGAACAAGCTTTTTCCCCCCATGAATTTGTAAGAGTCTTTTATCAATGAGACACATTTTAACAACAAAGCTCCATTTCTAAGGATGCTAACGTGGTAGAAAATTGTCATTCCATTTAAACCCTTTGTATCTCCAAATGGAAAAATGTGACAATTGTATGTACTTACTAAAAGGGATGTATACAGACTCACATCTAATTACAACATTTAAGACCTGCTGTGATAGGAGAAATCCTGGGTAAGAATCACACCAGCTTTTGTTAAATCCTCGAATCTCTTCCTTCATGTAAAAGTTGATTTATTATGAATCAGTCCCAGCATCTTGTAGAATGCTTAATAATGACAAATGTCAAAAATTGTTAACAATTTATGGAGTTCCATAACTAATTTTTCAACCATTATATGACAATTTATGGGATAACTTCTTAATTTTGGTAATAAAACTATAGAGGTAGGCACAAGCTGATTCATGGTACCGTATTTTAACTTTATTCTTTTAGTTGAGCAAAAGTCAACTTGAAAATATATTGGGATGAAAAAGTAGAGCGAAAATTTTGGATTCTTGTGTTACTTACTGACTGAGCCTCCGCTCAGTGATGAAGGGCAGACACAACACCCTTTGACCTGCGATAACCCTAGATACTGCACAAAAGCCATGCACTCATTTCTGATTAATACTTTATATGCCACAGTTAACGGGAGACAGCAGCATGCTATAAGCATCATATGCCTGTTTATGAGCAGTTCTGTTACACTCACCCACAAGTCAGTCAAATAATTATCACAAGAAGAAAAATATCTATGAAACTAAAATCTTGAGCATAATCACTTAAAAGTACTCACAAAAAGAAACAAGCAGAATGAAGAACAAAAATTATTTCATCAATGATGTGGGTGATCATTGCAGAAGGGACACCAAAGTCAATAAAATTCTGATGGGCGGTTCTAACCAAAATGATGGGGAGAACTGTACAATGCTATGGGAAATTAGGAGCATAGGAAAGAGCGACAGCAACCGGAAATGAAGATACATTAAAAATCTGTGGCCTGATGGAACCACATGAGCGATGCAGATGTCAGCAGGATGCTCAGGCCACCACGACAGCTGCGAGACCAAGAATCATCACCTGCAGGCACTACGCAGACAAAGGCCATACACCGTGGAGAAGGCTACTTCAGCCACTCTCCACTGAATGCAAAGGATGATAAGACACAGCTAGCTATCATTTTGCACTGCCTACTGTGTGTCTGGTACTAGATAGGAGCTTTATATTCACCATTGCAGCTAACTTTTGCAAAACTTTCAAGCTAGTAGTTTCCCTATTTTATTGGGGAAGAAACTGAGACTTAAGAGGAATTCTGAATCTTTGTTCCGTCCCCAGAGTCGTTCTCTCTCCATTGTACATATTGAATTATGTAGTAAATACATTTTTGCATGATATGGCACTATTACAGAACCAAGATTTTATTCAATTTTGATTACCTAAGAGTAAAATAATCATTATTTTCAAGACCAGGAGAGAATTCATTATAGGACATAAATTAATGTCATTCATTTACATCAAGAATAAGAGCCCTAGAAAGATCTGTACTTCAGTTTGAAAATAAAACAATAGAAATCAAGAATATCATCTCTACAATGCCTGTTATTACATTTATGAAAGAAATTTCTTCTGTGTCTTCTAAATGTGTGCAAGAGGCAGGGAGTTTTGGTGGATTAGTCTGGAACCCTGGTTGGTTCATATTCAGACACAAAAGACCATCGAGGACCCCGGTTAGTTTTTTGAAGTGCAGACGCCTGGGTCCCGGCCCTCAGAGAACCCAGCTTCTGAACAAGGGTTCTGAAGAAGAAGCTAGAAATGAGAATTGCCACTCATTGCCCCCATCACTCTACCATGAGTTTGGGGAGCAGACTGTCCACAAGCCAGATGGGAAATGATATAATATATTGGTCCCTTTGATTTTTTAATTGAATTCTTTATTGGTATACTTTATATACAGCTCACAATCACAGTCAACATTGGGGAACTTGTACCAGTATATGACACAATTTAATTCTCATTTTTATACACATCCCTGCCCACCCCACAACCCCCACCCCATATATACATGTGCTTTCTTTTTCTTTTCAAATCATATTTATTCTTGTCTCTCATTCCTTTCCCCTACCACATTCCCTTTGAATATTTCTTACTTCACAAAATCTATCATACATTCTAGAACTCAGTTACATCTGTAGATTCTCATACCAAAGAAAATATTTGGTATTTATATATCTGTGATTTATTTATTTCACTTATTAGTATGTCCTCAAAGTGTGTCCACTTGCACATAAATGAATGAAACTTGGCATTCTTTATGGCAGTGTAATACTCCATTTTATAACACACACACACACATCTTCCTTATCCAGTCTCCAGTTGATGGGCATCTGGGTTGTTTCCAAGATTTAGCTATCACAAACTAAGCTGCTATGAACATGGGTGCACATATGTCTCTATAATATGATTCTTTTAATTCTTTTGAGTATATTCCTAGCAGGGGAATAGCATGGTCAAATGGGACTTCTAGTCCTAGTTTTCTGAGTAATCTCCACACTGATCTCCACAATGGTCCCTTGAATTTTTGGTTTATTTTCTCCAAATTTTTTGTCATGTCATCAAACTATAGTTTAACTACTTGTCTCTTTTTGTTTATTCCTGTATTTATCTTTTTTTCATGGTACACTTCAGAATTTTTTTTTGAGACAGGGTCTCCCTTTGTAGTTCGGGCTGGCTCTGAGCTCACTATGTAGCCCAGGCAAGCCTCAAACTCAGCAATCCTCCTGTCTCTGCCTCCCGAGTGCTGGGATTATAGGTGTGAGCCACCATGCCCGGCTAGATTTCAGAATTTTTATTTGACCCTATTTACAAGGAGAAAGGATCATTTGTTGTGGTTGATTCTTAAAATACATTTATGATATAAGAAAACCCTCTGCTTATTTTCAGAATTTCAAGAATAAATAATGTATAAAGTCAAAACATCCATCACCTCTATTTTGATTGTTGAAAGGTCTTTGTTTTATTTTCGTCCATTAGCAATTTATACATGTAAAAACTGCTTGTGCAGTCATCCCGGTCATTGTGTGACAGAGCCAGTGAGTCCCAGACACGAAGTGTCCTGACCCCATGCCGACTGGCAAGTAAAAGTAGGCCTGCGTCCCCCAGTGCTCTGTCCAGGGTGCCGCAGCTCACTGTCTTCTGTGATGTCCGGAGCGACTACACAGCCCAAACTGAAATTTAACATAATGCCACACCGGTTTCTACCCTGTGTCATTAGGAATGTCATCATTGATGATGGACTCGTCCTCTCATCTCTGGTCCCATGGAACCAGAAAATGGATTAATTCGACGTATCCGCTGCTATAAGAAGGTCAAATACTGGAGGCATTTAACTACTTCTTGTGGAGTGTAGTGAGGGTTTTAGATTAACGGGGCATCCCAAGAATTGGTGACACCCACTGGATTCCACAGAGGCCCCTCCAGCAAGGATCCGCTGGTGCTTGGAATGCAGCATAGTGTTTCCAGATGAATTCTGCCTTTATGGGTCCCCTCCAAGCCCACGTCTCACCTCGACTATTTCCTTCCACCTGGCAACGGCACGGTCTCCTTCTACTGCGCATGTGCACTATTTCCGGTCACCCGTTCACCACTGCTGGCCTCGCAGGTTGATTCCACATCTCAGCTATTGTCAGTTAAATTGTAGTGAACACAGCAATGTAGATATCTCTCGCATTTTTATTTCAAGTCTACTAGAGATATACCACACAATCTCACTTACATGTGAAATCTAAAAATATCAAACTCATTCAACTAAAAAGGAATTTGATGGCTACTACAGGCTGCCATAGGGAGAGGGGAGGAAAGAGGGAGACGGTGGCCGAAGTATACAGATGTGTGGGGAAGTGGACAGTAAGTTTTGATAATTAGTGCACAACACAGTTACTGTAGTCAATAAAAGCTATTGCAAAATATATTCTATATTTCCTGTGAACTAGAAAGTAAACTTTAAATATATCACTATAAAAATAAAAGGTATACAAGACGACAGATATGATAAACAGCTTGACTCAACCATTTCATATTCTATAACAAAACATGGCGTTGCGCCTCGCAAAATGAGGCTATTTTTATTCATCAAAATGCTGTGCTCGCTTCGGCAGCACATATATTAATCAAAATGCTAAAAAACTTTTTTCTGAAATACAAATTTCACTTTACTATTTTTCACCTTTGAAAAATCTTAAATATGAAGTTTACCAACACAAAGCATATCTGAGTGAGGTCAGAAGCAGCGTCAGCATATCGTCTCTGCTCTTCCTCTCAGTCACAGTACAGCTCCACTGTGTTACCAGTATGATGCCAATAATCACCCAGGTAATGCGGAGCGGCCTTCGATCCCTTAGTACACATCAGGCCTAGACAGCTCTGTGCTCCCAGTGTGTCACATGTCTAACTTGTGCTTCACAATGAGCCTACATTTAATTGTATTTTTGATATTTCTAGTAACAGTGTACCCACAGTGAGATTCTTTCATAAATGTCCCAGAATTCTAAAATCCTCCCTTGTTCTCCTTCCCTACAACTCTGTTTTCCAGTTGTCTCTAGACAAAACTCTTTGTCTGTCTTGCCTTCTCCTGACCTACCTATCTAGTTAACTCTTTGCTGTGTCTCTGGGCTACTTCCTTTCTCCCTACTACCATCAGCAGGTTTTGTTGATTATCTTTCTCCTTTCTTTCCTGCATTAGATTAATTTTGGAGAATGATTTTGAGTTTCTTAACATTTTGACTAGAAGAAAGCTCTTACCTCGGGACGCATACACAATGCATTTTCACTTGCTTCTGGGGATTCAATGTCTGGGTCTCATATAAGGCTGCGTCACAGCAGGAGCTGTAGTACTTACATGTTACACTTAGTTTGAAAGGAAAAGTCAGTAGGAGAGTTTAATTTTCATTGTACAGTAAGATAGTCAAATTATGAAACATACTCATAGATTTGTTCAGCCAAAACTATGTATTAATGTCTTAGGTTATAAAATAATAAAATACAACAGAAAACCCACTAAATTCAGACCTTTCTTCATGTTTTGTCCATATATTACCATAAAAGGTATTCAGGATTACATGGATATTTTCTCAAAATATTGATCAAACCCTCAAATGAAAAATGAAATTTTTCATTTTAAATATTTATTAACCTCCATACCATCTTTCTACTAGAGCTTTTATAGTCCAGCTGGCTTAAGAGCAAATAAAAAGTAAAACCACTTATATCCAACGAAGATAAATTAGAATGTCCAGACACTCAAGGATGAAAAAGTGGAGTGCGGAGGCTGGAATGCCAGTTGAACTTCACCTCAATCTTTCTAACTGAGAAACTCATGGACTACTCAAAACGTTGGTTCTTTTCCTGTAATATACCAATACAAATACCATGGTTAAACAGCAGTAGAAATAAAAGCACTATTGATAAAGTACCTAGTACCAAAGCTTTCGTATTCAATAAACGGCAGCTAGTGTTTTTCCACTCTGAAGCAATTTTCTTGCTCCAGTTTTCATGCCAATGACGCATGAGTCTTGAAAATCAAGTTCATCTTAAGCTAAGCCATGTCTAGCAAACAAGCAGCTTTAACCGGTGTGACTCATATTCTCATTTAAAAAATAGAGCAGCCTGTGCTATCTCCTTCAACTCATGAACTTTTATTTATTAAACTTCTACTCATAAAGTAATAGGCATCAAAGTGCCTATAAACACAGAGACATGTCTTTAATAGATACCAAATTGCTGATAGGGAAAGGAATTTAATTTCCCCTGGAAACCAATAACTCCAACTCACATTTGCTTTGAAGCAAAATGGACTTTATTTCTTAACAGCATTTCATGATGGTAATATTTAGCCATTTTAAAATGGCTATAATGTACTTTTCACTGCTCTGAATAATAAGATAAACATTTTATATGTCTTTATTGAAGAATTAAAGAATCCATCTCAGTATGTTCATTGTACACAAAGTATTCTAATTTAAATGTATTTTTTTCATTTGGATTAATCCACAGAATACATACATCTTTTATTCTGCTCCTATAATATGTTGAAGGCTGTAAACACCAAACTTTTAAGTATAATTACTTTTATTCAGCATCACATTCTGATATTGTAGTCTAGGGTAGTGAAAGTCCATCTGACCTTTGAAACTCCAGTGTTTAAGCAAAACAGAGCAGGGAAGTGATTACCTGTTCAGTCTAGCTAAGATACATCAAATATGTCAGGTTATGATATTTTTAATACTGAAGAGTTGCTAAATTTATGACACACTGTTATAGAAACCAGAGTAGACTAAGACAAACTGAACAGAAAAATAACATCAAAACAGACGTGTATTTGGGAGTATTTTCAAGTAAACATGTTAGTAGCATATATTATTTAGTGAAAGAAAATAATACAAGAACCTCAAGTTTAAAATAATACATTAACAATACTTCTCAGAACATGCAGCATTTTATTTGTGTGTCTATGTAAGATTCTACTCTTATTTCACCTTTCTGTTTTGCTTTTGTCAACCCCGTCATATACTAAAAGGCAGCAAGTGGGTACATCACTCCTTATAAAATATAAGATGCCATTCTCTATGTGCCTTAGGGTTTTATTTATATAACATCCACGTTGACAAGAATATGATGTATTGTATATGTTAGTGCTGGACACAGGGTTGGCTGTATCATTCTAGTACTGTGAGGATGAAGAACGACTTGAATGGACCAAGACAGAGTCAGGAAAGGCAGAGTCCGAGAAGAAGCCAGGCGATACATGAGGCGAGGGATCCTGGGAAGGCCGGTGCGAGTGGGACGGTCCGTCTCAGCAACAACGTCAAAGGAAAACTCAAAAGATCAACTGATAAATTTCACCTAGGGTATGTGAAAAGGATAGAATCAAAGATGACCCAAAATCTAGGGGCTGAACTGAATAATGAAAAGGGTTCACCAAGGAGCAGTGTCATTCTGAGGGGAGGAGCAAAAAGTGGGAAGTCGTGCTGCACCCTGGCTGTCGGAAGTGCTAGTTTCAAACACAAACAGAGGTAATACTGAGCCATTTCTAGAATATGGATACATTGTACATCTGGAGTTTGGTAAGAAGAATAAGACAGAAATTGGATGCTTTTATTAAGTCATTAGTTTAAATGAAATCCGTTAAGGGAAAAAAACAATAGAAGATCCAAGTACAGCACCTTAGAGTGTTCTAAAAATTCACAGTTCAAGGAGAAAAATCTCTATGAAGGAGACTTTGAGGATCAACGTGAGAGTTAGAAACCAAAACAAAAATGAAAACCCAATCAAAACATAAAACATCTGCCGCTCTGGAAGCCAGCTGAGGAAAGTGTTTGAAGGAAACAGTGAGCAACTGTGCTGAACCCTGCTAAGCTCACCTGGTAAGATAGAGACAGAGCGGGTGCCACACCGTGGTAACTATTCATCTTGGCAAAAGTACTTTCAACACAACCATCAAAATCAAGGTCTTGCTCACAGTGATCAGAGGGAGTGAAAGGAATTCATAGGTGGGTAGATAAAAACAAGTTCCGACAATGATTTTGAGTAGGTTTTCTGTAAATGAGAGCAGGGGAAGAAGGTCACAAGAGACCACTTTTCTTTTGGACTGTGGTACAATAGTTGTGACACAAACTTTATGAGTAGAACCATTTTCTAAGGATGAGGTTTGCCGGTGCTCATGAAATAACAACTCTTATGGAAGAAGAATTTCAGTCAATTATCATGGTGATGAGAATGATCCAGAACATGGAAGGACTTGAGCTGTCAGTGCTGGGGAGGAAGAAAACCTTTGGGAACTAGCATCTTTTGTAAGTAGGAGACGACTGTACTGAATGCAAAATTTGAACCTCGGCTTGTGCAGGAACACTGTCTACTCATCTGGAACAGTAGCTTTCTATTGCCCCCTTCCTGGAAAAGTAAAATCTCTCTGCAATGTGTTCCAAAAGCATCTCTCATGGATACTGTAGCCTCTCGTCCTCCTCCACAGAAGTTTATTCTCCATCATGACAGCCTCCAGCACAACACTGGCACTCTCCTTAGGACCCTGCTATCTAGCAGCCAATCTGCATTGCTATGGGACCGAAACCCAATGCATCAACTGTGTTGTTAACGCTTTATGGATTGTGTCTTCAAAGCATGTTCTGAGGTCCCCTCGGAGGGAACACTGTCATTTTAGAGCTGTGAGTCACTTGCAGGGAGAAGCTGCTCAGTACAAGGATCTATTACAGCTACACTTTTCCGACTCTGTCTATGTGAGGTCAAATACTCTTCATGTATTTAAATCAAAGCAATATATAGGGGCAATTTGAGTATGTACGCATCAAGGAGGGAAATAGAATAAATATGTCGTGTACTAAAAAGATTTGTAAAACTCTAAATTTGTCCCCGTCTTCTCACCATCTTTTAAACTATCTAGTCATTGTATAGGGGAGCCAAGAACAAATGTTGCAGGACACACAGCCAGCTCAGCAAACAGTGCTGAGAAAACTGGCGGCCGGTTTTCAGGAGACTAAGCCGAACTCATACCTCTCACCACATACTAAGCTAAAATCAAAATGGATTAAAGGCCAAAACATAAAAACAGAAACAGTGAACATACTGGAAGATAAAATAAGTACAGTAGCTGTCTCAGTTCAGGAACACTTTGTTCTCAGATAATTCAGTCCGCAAACAGAGGCATGCAGCAAGAATTTGCTTCTGCTCACAAGCTCCACACCAGGTGATATGAGCATGATCACAGCCACCTTCCCCAGAATTCTGGCACTAATTAAGGTTATGAACTGAGGCGCCACTGGAAGACACTCAAAGTCATAGAAGTGGGCAAGAACGTACTGAATGGAACCCAAATTGTCCAAGAAGTAACAGTAAGAACCAACAAATCAGACTGTATCAAATTCAAAATCCTCTGTACAGCACAAGAATCAAATAATAAAGTAAAAAGATAACATACACTCTTCAGACAGAGGACTTACAGAACATATAAAGAACTCAAAAAATTTGATCATCTAAAATAAAAGATTCAGTTAAGAAATAGGCAAGTGAAATAAATAGATTTTTTTTCCAGAAATGACCAACAAATAAAAAGTTCAAAATCTCCAGCTATTAGAGAAATGCAAAGTAAAATGAAGCTAAGATTTCATCTCACACTAGAAAGAACAGCAGTTATCGAGAGGTCAAAGAATAACCAATCCTGGCATGGCTGAAGTGGAAAAAGACTTCTTCTAAACTGTTGGTGAGAATGTAAACTAATAATAGGAAAATCAGTGTAGAGGTTTCTCAAAGAATTAAACTTAGAAGTTCCACATGACTCAACTATTCCCCACTCATATCTTTCCGGAAGAGTCAAAGACAATGTATTACACCAATACATACATACCGATGTATATAATAGCACAATTCATAATAACTAAATCCTGGAAGCAATCTCTATCCCCATCAACAAATAGATTTTTTAAAGGTGATATCTACATACAGTTAAATACTACTTGGCTATAAAGGAGGATAAATTTGAGACATTTTTAGGAAAATGGATACATGTGGAAAATATGATCTTGAATGAAATAGCCCAGATACATAAGATTAAACCCCATATTGTACCTCTCATCAGAGTGAGGCAAAGTACAAAGAGAAAAATAAAATATAGATAGAATAAAACTAGGCGGTGAATCTCCTGCAAATGGTAAGAGGTCAAGGAGACTGCGGGGAGAAGGGAAGAAAAACATGAAGACTGAAGATATTCTACATGCAAGTGCAAAATACACACAATGGATACAAAACTTACACATCGTAAATGTTAGCTGGGAATAATGACAACAGGAATGAAAGTGGTGGAGAAGGACCTAAAGACCTAAGGAGGTGGTAGGTTGAAAAGGGAAGAGGATTAAAAAGAAGCAAGCTGTGTTGCATGTGCATACTCCGTGAAAAACGTAAACCTGGGGCCAGAGGGTTAGCTCAGTGGTTCCGGCGTCTGCTTCCCAAGCTCAAGGTCCTGAGTTCGATCCCTGGTTACCACATATAATGCTGGGCATGGAGACACACCCGCCAACAATCAACACCGCATACCACAATGCCGGACGTGGTGGCTCACGCCTGTCATCCCAGTACTTGGGCGGCAGAGACAGGAGGATTGCTGAGTTCGCGGCGGCTTGCCTGGGCACCATAGTGAGCTCAGGGCCAGCCTGAACTACAAAGCGAGACCCTGTCTCAAAAAGCAAAAAAAAAAAACGTAAACCTGACTTCCCACATGGACTAGCAAATTAAAATTTAAAAATAGTCATAAATAAAATATCATTTATCTGAACATGCATAAGTTTATTATTTCTCTGTGAATTAATAATGAAATATAAGGATTTCTGCTTTAATGTCAATATGGATAAATACTGAACTAAGTAGAAGCTCTTTGGGATCTCAACAATTGTATGGGATTCTTGAAAACAAGAGTTTTAAAACATCCTATGAGGTGATTTCTCATGTTTCTTGCCATTCTCAAATAACATGCGGTAGCTCTGTACTACCTTCAGACAGAAAAAAAAAGAAAGAAAGGCAAAATCACTGATTTTTAAAGATTGTTTTCCTTTTTGTTCTGACAGTTGAAAAGCACCTTTTTTTTTTTTACATTTACAATTATTATTAACCCAAAATGCATGACCAATAGATACTTGAATGATGATGGCATTAACCTAAATAAGTATTATGGCCTGAGTTTGAATGCCCCCTCCCCCCAAAGCTCATGTGGTCATAGGCGGGGCTCTTTCAGAGGTGGCTGAATGTAGAGTAGGTGATCCTGGGATTGATTCATGGTTCAATGCTAGGTTTGAGGACACTAGAATGAAGGGTGTAAGTGTGACCCACAAGTAGTCTGGAGAAGATACAAGGGATAGAAAGAGCTGTGGTCATCCCTTGCTGCTTTGCTGCCTTCTGCTCATCATGAACTGTTTTCTCCTCTGCGATGGCCCTCTACCATGCCACAACACCTTGGAGTCAGCTGACTATGGACTGAAAACTCAACCAGCTATGAGCTAAATAAACCTACCTTCCTTTAACTTTTGGGATAGAGTTATTTATCTCAGCAGTGAAAAAATTAAGACAGTGGGTGATATATCTACTTAGGAAACAGGTGAACTTCTCAAAGAGGTAGCATTGGCGTGGCTCTGCTTGTGCTGAGACTTCAGCTTCCTGCCCACTGACGTCCCTATTTCCTCTGGGTCACAGCAGGCTTTTCATGGTACTGGAAGAATCATTTATCTTCCCTAAGAAGCCATAAGAGTAATAGTGAAACTCAAGCCCTTGAGACCGATCCTGAGCTGAAATCCTATCTCTGTTGCAAACTGTAACCTTGGGTAGAGTGGTTCCATTGTCTGAAGCCAGGGGTGCCATACTATTACCCTATCTAAAAATGCTAATAACGGCTCTTGGCTTAGTTTCTTACATTGCATATTTTGTGGAAAGAACTCAAAAGTTTGAACTTTCTAGTAGCTGAATCATAGAGAAACGGGACGTGAACAGCTGGGGTTTAGGATAAAGGGACTGAGAGAATTTAAGGTCACTGTTATTTACCAACACGTTAACAGTGCATTACGCAGCCAAGGATGTGCACGCGCTGAGCTGCGGCCCCTGGTCCGCCCGGGGACACGAGGGGCGGCCTCCAGCTCAGCAGCAGCGGATCACAGTGAAGCAGCTGCTGGGTCTCAGCTCCGCCTCCCTTTGACCTTGAGAGAACCAGCCCAAGAGCGACCTCACTTGACTCACTAAGGCAAACCCACGCCCTGCCCCAAACATGATCCCTCGTGTCTCGCGTGAAAGGACACAGAAGAGCTGCTGGAGGGGCCGCCAGGAGGTCTCCAGGCCAAGGGGGCGAGTCTGCTGCGCTGTGGAGAGACCCCGCACAAGGGCCAGGCCCCGCCGCCGCGACGCCGCCGGCGGGATTCTCACTCAGGCAGGAGGGTGAGGCCTGCACGATCTTCCGGGCCCACCGCGGAATGGCACCCCTAAATGGCACTCCTTTCGTCAGTTGAAGAGATGCCGTGTCCCTTGTCACAACAGGGGCCTCCCGATACAGATTTTAAGAATTCCCGAGTCATAAACGAGGGTTAGTTCTTGTTGAGGGTCCTCGAATACTGAACAACCCCCTTTCTACTAGAGATTTTTCTTACCTTTACCTACCTGCAGTATATTATTTATACTATGAATTATTTAAGCGACCGAGGAGTCCAGACATGACTGTGAACCCTTCAACCACCAGAGCCGGCGCAGAGGCCCTCCCCAAAGTCTCCCTCCTTCTTCCTTCCTCTGCTTCCGTTCCGCGCGCACGGTGAGCTCCCAGCACCCCGACCCACGGGGAAGTCACAGGGACCAGTGCGAGAAGCACCCGGGATCCGCTGCGCTCAGGGGTTCGCGGAGATGCGTTTCATCGCAGGGGCGCACAAAGCCAGGTGCCTCCGGGCAAACGACCCGCCATTCCCTCGTTTGTAATCCCCGCCGCAGTGAACGGGAGCAGAGGTTTAAGGTGATAAGAAGAGAATCTCATTAAAAAACATGAGACGCCATTGAAAGGAACTGAAGGAGTCTCTGTTTGTTCTGACATTGTTTTAATTCATCCACTTTAAAAAAAAAAAAAAGCAAAACTTGCTTAATATTCATGAACACTTTTTCATGTGAGGAATAGTCAAAGGATATTTTATTCTGAGTTATATTTTATTCATTGAATTGACAAACTGAAAAATGGATTCAGCCCAGAGTGCAAGAGAAATTTATTACAAATTAGGTTTATATAGTTAAATCTCCAAGGGGTAAATGTACCTAAAGGGTAAATAAGTGTGTAGAATAAATATAACAGAGTAAAAATGCAAAATTACCTAACAAGCTGTTTTTAATGTCCAGGTGAAATAATTTCTAAAATATTATTAGAATTTGACAAAGTATTAGCACTTATATATCTATTTCTTAACAAGAATAATTTCTATTATATAATCATGTTATAATAACATATTACATTAATTTTATTTATTGTTATATTGTTTATTATTATTAAAATTTCTCAATATGATTCCCTAAAAGTTTTCTATGGGTTGTCACTCTACCCTATTGACTTTACTAGATAACAAGGTGTTGTCTTTGTGCAGAAAGTCTATTCTTTCCCATAGTCCTTGGACACGGCGACTCCAACACACACATACTGGTGTCAGTCATGCGTGATGTGCACCAGAGTCCCCACCTCCTCTTCCCCTTCTAGGTCCACGGCGGTCCTGAAATTCGTGACACCTCTGGGAACAGATACTGTTACTTCCGGCCAGGGATGCGTGTCCGTTTCAGGTGAAAGTACACCCTGGCACATGTGAACCCTCACGGGCATCTCTAGCCTGTGGCCTGCAGATGGGATACACTTGGCTCTTCTGAGCTGGATTGGATGAAGAGGGATTTTTCTTGGAGCACATATAAAATATATAATCTACTTCATATATACAATTAATAAAATTCCCCTTCTAAAATAGTTTATTATAACGTAGGCATGCCCCACCCACTGGCCAGGAGTTGAACTTGCTTGAGAGCTTTTTGCTTGTGTCTTCCAGGGTTGCTGAAAGGTTTCACGATAGAGACCACTCTGCCTTCTGGATCTCTGAATGACCTCAGTGAACGGCTCCCACCAGGTGACATATGACAAAAGACTGGCTTAAAAAAGAAAGAAGTCTCTCCTGTAACCGGAGGATTGCTAGGCTGCTTAGTACTGCAGCGTAATCTAATTTACCCCAACGGAGCCTCTTCCAGCCACGTGAACATTTAATTTCTTCCCAGGCCCTTTGCCATGAGTGTTAATCCAGGAAGATAGGCCTCGCCTCAGAAGAGCTTCACAGTCAGCTCTGCCATCTCCCTTTAAATTAAAGCCAGCTCCAGGTCCCAGAAAGCCTTTTTATATTATTTTACTGAGTGTTACTCTGTCTTAGAATCGCCCCTAAAATAACAACATGCTCAGTCTTATTCCGATTACTCTGCTGTCTAGAGAACAAGCTTGACCTGGCTGTGGCCATCTTGACTCAGAGCAGCCCCCAAGTGACCACTATCTATCTTCCCCATAGTCTCATCCTTTCAGTATAAATAAACAAAACCACTGGAGAGCTATGCAGAGCTCCCCACGTGGCCTCTGTCATGCTCAGCATCAGGACCAGGAATGAGCCTGACATACTCCTTGCTAGCTTGAGATAAATCAAGTACATTCTGGCTTGGAAAAGCCACTTATGCTCTGACCATGATATGAGTGGCACTCAGACTGAAATCACACAGACCCACTGTCTCCCAAGATGCCACCCTTGGCTGCAATCTGTCACTCTGTCACTCTGTCATCTCTGATCTCTCTACATCTTTCTCTGGTGTTACAGCAACTTACAGCAAGCCAGCTCTTTTACACAGAATCAGAATCTTCTAGAACACGACCAGCCAATTTTGTAAATCTGTATAAGAAAAATAAACTGGATCCTACTCGTTTCCAGACTTAAAGTACGATCTGTATATGTGTGTGCGTGTGTGTTTGTGTGCGTGTATATGTATTTGTTACCTTCCTTGGATCTCATAATGTTGAAAACTTTGAAGAACGATTCAATATTCAATGCTAACACATTTTAGCTGTCAGTCACATCCCCGTAAAGTTGTGCATTACAGAAGTGTGGCTGGCTAGTCAGAGAGTGTGACTATGTGAGGGACCTGACTTGCACAGGGGTAAACACAGGACTCAAAGCCACCCAGCAACCCTGTGGAGCACTGACAGTTTCTGGTCACAAAATGTGAAGGGCATGCTCATAGCCACCTGCAGCAACCACCCCCTTGCTACGTAGACAGCATTGCCCTAAAAGAGCTGACAGCATGGAGAAAACCAATTTGAGAAAAAAAAAAAGCAGGGCGGGGGATGTCTGACGACACTAACTGGTAGCTGTGTCATCATCACCTTCAGATTTCCTAGTTTGGAGTAGGCTTGAGCTTTTTATTTTGTTTGTTTTCTTCTGCCAGAGGGCGTCTCACTTGGCTAATAAGTAAAAGCATTTCTTCCCCAGAATCTCTTTGCCCCAGGAGGTTCCACGCGTCTTTCTCACGATCCCACAGAAGGTACAGTCTTTAGAGTATGGTTCACTGCTGTCTCCTTTGTCTGGTTGAAGTGTTAGTGTATTTTGATCATGTGCAAATGAATGTAGATTCTTCACAGGCTATTTGTCTACTTAATTCTACTTATTCCCTGGATCCACAAGATCTTTATCCAAATGGTTAAGATGAAACGCTTTTTGACCAGATTTAAATAGACAGTGATCATTTCTCACTTTGTCTGCCTAACTACAGTTTTTGTACCGAATCTCTCTGCTGTCTAACTACATGGTAAGAAGCCGTATTTACTTTTACAATTATCTAAGTATTCTTTGGTAAATTGTTCAGTAACACGTTAAAGGACTAATTTACCAAAGTGCACCCTTGAGACAATAAAAGAAGAGAGCAATTTCTCTGAAAAGCGTCCCAAGTACTAACATGAAATAACAAGGAATACAAAACCTCCTGCATTCCTTGACTTTTGTCACTAGTTAGCATCACACATTCTATTTCTTTTTTTTTTTTTTTTGCGACAGGGTCTCGCTTTGTAGTTCAGGCTGGCTCTGAGCTCACTATGTAGCCCAGGCAAACCTGGAACTCAGCAATCCTCCTGTCTCTGCCTCCTGAGTGCTGGGATGACAGGCGTGAGCCACCAGGCCCGGCCACGCATTCTATTTCACAAACTACTTTCTCTAATGCTCAGTGACGGTGCACAATTGAAATCTCAGCAGCCAGGTAGACTTTGGTAGGAAGGTGGCAAGTGTGAAGCCAGCCGGGATAATTTAGTGATATCCTACTTCCAAGACTGAAAAGAAAAACTAGGGATGTAGCTGAGTCAAAGAGGACTTGGCTAGAGTGTGTGAGGTCCCAGGTTCAATGCTTAACTTGGCACAAAAATCAGTCACCTGACTTAGATATCTAGAGGTCATCAGGCACCCTGTGCTCACGTTATTATATGTTCTATATATGCATTTACATCTGCCTGTGAAATGATGTGTTCTGTCAAGAATTTATAAGTATAAATTAAGTCCAACTCAATACTAAAAAAGGCTCCTTTTCAGTTTTGAGGACATAGATACCTTCCTATCATTATCTTCACCAAAGGAAGTTGTTTTAAAAGGCCAATATACAGAAAAGAAGTGAAAAGAGAAAAAGACAACAATATTACAAGTTCAAAAGCAAAATATTTGGGGAAAAAAATCAAAACTCTCATTATGTTGCCCAGGCTGGCCTTGAACTCATGGTGAATCTCCTGCCCCAGCCACTCAAATTCTGGGATTATAGGCCTGTGCCACCATCCCAGGTATTTTTGAGAGATTTTTGTGAGGTAGACATAGTGTATTCATTCAGCCTCCCTTCTAAACTTCATTCAGTTTGGGGAAAGCTACAATCTGCATCTCACACTTCTGCATAGCAGCAAAGTCCTTTATCACGGGGTCTGTGGACACCCTCTCATGTCCTCAGTCAGTGCAAAGTGTTTGGCTTTCATGGTAATTTTGATTTGGAAGAAAAGCCATGAGTTAGTCGTATGATGCCAGATCTGGTGGATGAGGACACAGTCTAATTTTTTACAGGCCCAGCTTTTCTTTGAATGACGTGTCACACCACAATTTGCTGTTTTTAGTCACACTCCCTGAAGACACTCAGGAAAGAGGACTTCCAGAATTGCTTCAGAAAGTGGCAAAAACAATGAGATAAGTGGGTTACAAGAAAGAGGGGTGCTCCTGAGAGGGATTAATGGCAAGAGTCTTTTACTGTGATAATTTTAAAAATTTAATCTGTCACCCTAATTTTCAATTACTCTTCATACCATAGCAAAGGCTCAAAAACTAGAAACTAGATGGTGTATGATTCAGCAGTAGTCTAAAAATGATCATCTGCTATTAATTTCTGAGAATTCATTAATCATTCACTAGATGGGGCTAACACACTGCAGGAGATGACAAGTGTCTGAATCATTCCCTCTGTAACCCCTCCCTGGAAAGATGTGCTGTGGATTCGTTAGTTAGGAACATCCAACTCTACTGCATGTTACTAAAATTCCATTTTTAGTGTGCACAAAATTGTTCATTTATAATAAAATGTACTGTAGAATATTGATTTTTAAAAAAACAAACTTTAGTAACAACTAGTTAAACTCCCTGATTGTGTGGGTAGGAAAACCGTGACCCAAAGCAAAAGGATTCTTGCCTGACATGGAGCTAGGTATAGATAATTGACTGGTAACTCATGTCCTCAGAGAAAGCCACGGGCAAAAGACAGTCAATCAACTCACAAGCACAAACAAAAAATATATATTGACCTTTGCACTCGACCTTGGATTTAGGTCAGATGCACAGATAAACAAAATATAATTTCTGCTTAAAAGAGAATGAATAACTTAAGGAGAAAGGTAAGTATCCTGAAATACAAGATAATCGAAACAAGGAAAAACAGAGAGAAACTGACTGCATGCCTAGTGGGTTAGTGCCTGGATAATGACTTATTTATGATCTCTACTAGAAATTTGATCTTATCAAGAGTAGGTCAAGTCCACTACTATCTGGGAAGAGGAGAACTGAACAGTTTGAAGGATTGCCTTTATGGAGAGACAGTATTTCAGCATTGTAACATATAAGCTTCATAGTGCTTAATCACTAATGTAAATCATATTAAAATAACATTTTACATTCACTAAAATGCATTTGCCAGTTAAATATTTTAAAAATTGCTAATGTTCTACTATGGTATGTTTGGAGATAAACACTCATTCACTATGACAACGCAAATTGATCTAGACTTTTTCACTATAAATTTTAAATATTCATCTCGTTGAAATTTCATTATTTTATTTCCTGAAATTTGTCTTTAAAAATGATGCAAAAATGTGCAAAATTATCTTACAAAGGTATTGACTGAAGCATTATTTATATAGTAAGTCATTTGAACCTAAATCCCTAGAGGAAGTGAATTGGACAAATAAATGTTATTTATTCTAGTCTATCAAGGGGTTCTCATTTTAATGCAACAATCCTCTATTCCAATCCACCTGTAAACAGCAATAAACTCCTAGAAGTCACTTTATATAATGAGCTTACCTCATTAGCTCCATTAAAATTAGGTGAATGCAATTGTTTCTAGAATAGAAAATACAAAGAGAAGAAGGATAAACCTATTTTCTGTGTCTAATTTCATAGACTATTTTTTGTGCATTTATGCTTGGTAAAAAATTGAAAATTTGGGGAAAAGATTTGATAAAAGTATTACAAGTCTTCCTATGGCTCCTTTCTTTTTAAAATATCCTTTATTTTTATTAATCTATGAGTGTAGAATTTAATAATGATTAAATTCATCATGGGAAATTGATAGTGTATATAATACATCTCTTTACGGTCCTTCCCCTTTCATCCTCCCTCTCTCTCTCTCTCTCTCTCTCTCTCTCTCTCTCTCTCTCTCTATCTCTTGTTTTCTTGTTTTCAAAAGATCTCCCAATCTCCTATAATCTATTTTAATTTTTCTCTTTATTTATAATTTAGCTTTATCATACAAGAAACGCTGTGACTCATATTTAAGCTTGTGTGTCTAAATGCGATTTATTTCACTTAATATATCAACTCAAAATCTACTCATCTCTTCTGTATCAATGTACTCATGCAAACGTTTTCCAAATGCAGCCATATTACATTTCTGTCTTTCGACCTTGGCTATATCTAAAATAGCAAAGGCTCAAACTTTATGTAAGTTGTGGGAGTATCTTGTAGCCCAGAAAGAGGGTCATTACCGATCATGAGAGGAATAGGAACATAATAGGTTAAATTCCTATGAGGAATTATTCAGGAATGTTT
>PVIC010025770.1:0-10810 GCA_004025085.1 Thryonomys swinderianus
TTTGCAGCAGAAGGTATTTGACTGCAGGCTTCTATTGTAAACCCCAGTTTATATCTTTATTTAATAGACTAGCAGATTGTAGTGCTGAACCATCTTTTGTGCCTTCTTTCCTATGCTGAGTTTCCTAAACCATGTTATAAAGCCATAGACCAAAAGGACTTTCTCCCTTTCAAATGGAGATTTTAAGATAAATGGGAGCTTTGGACACAAATGTTATCATCATAAATGAGAGAATAAAATGTGCTTTTCTCTCTATTTTCTCTTCACAAGGGTTAAAAAATAAGTAAATTAAAAATGACTCCTCTAAGGAGCACATCAATAAAAAATATTGTCGGGCAGCCTGGATTTAAAAGTCTTTCTAGCAGTGTGACCTTGATTGAATTATTTGATCTTTCTAAGTAAATTTTCCACTCAGAAAGTATTATAACAGTCACAGTTTATGGAATGTTTCAAAAGATGAAAAGAGTTAATGTGAACAGTTCATAAAACAGTGCTCCTGTATACTAATTATTCATCATTTGTTTTGCCATTCTAAAAATTACCACCAATTGGCTTCTGGTGGAATTGGTCCTATCAAATTTGTTCATATGAAAATCTTGTACCAATTTCTTTTTTTTTTTTTTTTTTTTTTGGAGACAGGGTCTCACTTTGTAGTTCAGGCTGGCCCTGAGCTCACTCTGGTGCCCAGGCAAGCCGCCGCGAACTCAGCAATCCTCCTGTCTCTGCCTCCCGAGTGCTGGGATGACAGGCATGAGCCACCACGTCCAGCATTGTGGTATGCGGTGTTGATTGTTGGTGGGCGTGAGTCTCCATGCCCAGCATTATATGTGGTTTCCGGGGATCGAACTCAGGACCCTGCACTTGCGAGGCAGGTGCCGGAACCACTGAGCCAACCCTCCGGCCCCCAATTTCTTAATATAAATGAGAAGAAGCCAATTCTAAGAAAGAAATAACATGCATCTCTAGCAATAGCTGCCCATTCCACTCAGAACTCCAGGGAATACACAGTATGGTTATGAGTGTCATAGTCTTTTACAACTAGTAAAATATCTCAGCTACTTGGATTGAAACAATTGTTCTCATATCTTTAATTGTGAATGTGGTTCAACACTTTTGTGGGTGGTCATACATTCTTGGTGTCTCATCCTCTTGAATTTAAAGTCAAGCCTTCTTTCTAGTTATCCAACTCAAGTACCTGGGATGCATTAGGAAACACAGTAATAGACAGAATGTCTGATGAGATATCTCTCTGGAAAATTACCTAATTGTACAAACAATGAAGATACTAATTTCAAAAAGTTCAGTACTGGTCCCTATCTATACAAAACCCTGCCTTTAAAGATTGCAGTGTATGTCAGTCAACCTTTGTTGCTCTGACAAAATACCTGAGAAAAACTTAGGAAAAAAAGGTTTCTTATGGCTCATGGTTTCCGAAGGGTCAGTTCCTGCTGGGCTAGTTTCCAGACAGAAGTATGATAAAGGATATTATGAAGGAAGAAAAGCTATTCACCTCATGGAAGTCAGGAAGGAGGGGGGAGGGAGGGAGGGAGGAAGGGAGAGGAGAGAAAATATACCTTCAAAACTGCACCTCCAATACCCTGCTTAATCTAATTAGGCCCACCACCTAATAAACCCACTCAGCTAATGAAATCATCAAAGAATTATTGTACTTGATAAGTCAGAGTCCTCATGATGGTCATTTTCTCAAAGCCCATCAACTGGCAACTAAGCTTTCAAGACAATGAGTCCTTTGAGGGATATTCTGGACCCCAACCCTACCACAGTGAGTACAAATCTGGAAAGATAGAGATGGAAACTAATTTGCACGAAACACCTTCTCTGTGCTTCCCATATTCAGTCTCATATGACATATTTTAGCACCTTTTAATTCACTTAGTTTTCTAGGAATTTACAAATTTAGAACAGTGAACTGTGACCTAGGGTGCCTGTTGTGTATGTATCCATGGTCTATCTCACACTTACAAATATTATAACAACAGAAATCAGGTGGTACTTCATGGAACTATGAACTTATAACATTATTTCATTTTCTATTTTTAAAATTCTGAAACAGTCAATGCCTTTCATAATACAGTGGTATTTATATAGTATGATTTATCCTATAATTTCTGAAATTAAAAACACGTGATTTTGGAGCTATTTTGACTCAGGATAAATGAATTCAGCTATTCAGAAAATAAAGCCATTTCCTTTTACATATGACCTGTTTTTACACAGGTATGAACTTATGAATCGTGAGTTTCTAGAAGCCCAAACTCAAGTTGATCATATGGTTTTTCTATTATTTTTCCAGGTTTTAACAAAGTACTTTCAAACAACTAATGAGTTCAATGATAAATTAGTGAATTATAATATGTACTGAAGTATGTCTTATATGATCTTCTCTGATGCTATAATTTGTTAGTTTTATTTCCTAAGAATCCAGAAAAAGGGTCTCCCAGAAGTCTATATTTTAAATATTTTGTATTGATGCTGCATCAGCTGTCAGAAATATGTCTCAGTTTGTGGTTTGAAAACATAAACACAGCATGTAAGTCTCAGACAGTTATCTCAGAAAACCCTGTAACCTCAATACCCCTCAGGCACTTGGGCTTTAGCTCTTTATTGGAGGGTTTTATGAAGTTTTCCATGAATATTATTGTTTTTTGACAGCAATGTTTAATAAAAAATATTTACATGAAAGACAAATATATATGAAAGAATAAGAGAACTTTTTTCCATGGAGCAGAGTGTAGAACCTAAGCCCACCACACTTGGTTTTTTTATTCATCACTAATTCACCAATCTACATTCTGCTGGGCCCAAAAAGCAAGGTTTTATGAATGATTGTTTGAAAGCCCAGACTTATCTTTCAGAATCAGATAATACTCTCCTGGAGCAAATGTATTTATCCTGAAATAATTTTACAAACGCTAATTTGGTCTTTTTCCCTCATGATTTCTTAACCTCAAAATTTATGTTTTTGGGCTGGAGGGTTAGCTCAGTGGTTCCGGCGCCTGCCTGGCAAGCGCAAGGTCCTGAGTTTGATGCCCGGCAACCACATACAATGCTGGGCGTGGAGACTCACGCCCACCAGCAATCAATAACACATACCACAGTGCTGGGCGTGGTGGCTCACGCCTGTAATCCCAGCACTCAGGAGGCAGAGGCAGGAGGATTGCTGAGTTCGAGGCTTGCCTGGTCTACATAGTGAGTTCAGGGCCAGCCTGAACCACAAAGTGAGACCCTGTCTCAAAAAAAAAAAAAATTATTTTTTTCCTGAAAACAGATTTTGTGAATAGTTTAATTTTCTAACTCAGCAAGTTCTAGCTCTAAATGTTTTCTTTAAACTCTGCTTAAGTGAACAAAATCGTTAGCTCATTTCTTTCTTATTACAGCTTAGAGAGGTGGAAGTTTTAAAAAGAAGGGACTTAGTCCTTCCTTTGATGTGAAGAGGATAATGCATGTAAGAGACAGAGCAAATCAATGCAGGCATCTTTTCAAGCAGTTTTCTACAGCCAGATCTGAGACGGCTCTAGGAATGAGTTTATCAGTAATTTCCCCTTATACAACTTACCTTGCTACTTTTTCAGCCTCAAAGAGTTATTTGAAATTGTTTCAGTCTTCTCTAACAATGTGTTCACCAGCCTCTTCGTGTCACTCATCTCAAATACAATTCAACCTATTGTCAACTTTTTTTTGTCTGTACTACTCAAGATTTGGAACTAATTTCTGTGCCCAATCGTTTATTGCTAAGTAAAAAAGCTATCCTAAGATGAAAAGATTGAACATCAACTGTCATATGTGCTCCAGATTTTGGTTTGGGTTCAGCCACGTGTTTTTTCTGCTGTTTTCACGAGACTAAGTTCAGCAACAAAAGTTGGAGAAAGAAGCTGTACTCCTTACTAGACAGAGTGCCGTAATCAAACTGCAAAGATGTATGCATGGAATCATGGGAACTTTTTGTTGTTGTTTGAGACAGGGTCTCGCTTTGTAGTTCAGGCTGGCCCTGAACTCACTATGTAGCCCAGGCAAGCCGCCGCGAACTCAGCAATCCTCCTGCCTCTGCCTGCCAAGTGCTGGGATGACAGGCGTGAGCCACCACGCCCGGCACTGTGGTATGTGGTGTTGATGGCTGGTGGGCGTGTCTCCACACCCAGCATTGTATGTGGTTACCGGGTTCGAACTTGGGACCTTGCGCTTGCGAGGCAGGCACCAGAACCAGTGAGCTAAATCTCCGGCCCTCATGGGAACTATTTTTACAACTTCTTTGTAAACAATCTACCACAGATTTATTGCAATCAATTGCAAGGTACAAGATTTTATTTTGTCCAATAAATGAAAAACAAAGCCAAGAGAAGTCTTTAAAAATGGTAATGAAGGATGCAAAATTTTTCTTGACCATTTGTTACTCACTTGAATTTAAACATTTTCTTAGAGTAGAACAAAGAATGTGGAATTATGTGTAGTATCCTGCAAATGACTCATTATCTTAGGCATTTTTGGAGAGAAGGCCCAAATATCTTTGGAAAGATATTTATAACACACAATTTCCTGGGAGTCTGGAGAAAA
Source organism: Thryonomys swinderianus (assembly GCA_004025085.1). NCBI lineage: Eukaryota > Metazoa > Chordata > Mammalia > Rodentia > Thryonomyidae > Thryonomys > Thryonomys swinderianus. Next base: position 4,573 of record PVIC010025770.1, read on the forward strand.
GGACATTAAAACTTTCAGCAACAAAGGCAGCTAAAAAGAATATGATGTGCAGCATGAGTACAGCCTAGTGTCCACTGGGATTTAAGAAAGCTGCAAACCCTTGAAATGTGCTGCCCTTCTATTTCAGTTTCAGTTTCTTAGGAAAAAAGTATCTCCATCACCATGGCTTTGACCAGGTATTGGCCTTCACTTTGGTGAAAGCCAAACAATTGAATATGGCCAGCATAGCCAAAGTTCAGTGGGAGGAAGATACTATTTTCAAAAGGGGTTCAGGACCTCATAAATAGAGATAAATGTGTGGGCTGGGGATTTAGCTCAAGGTTCTGTGCCAACCTTGGATGCACAAGGGCCTGAGTTTGATCCTCAGTAGTGAAAAAGAGTGAGAGAGAGAGAGAGACAGAGAGACAGAGAGACAGACAGACAGAGACAGAGAGAGACAGAGACAGAGAGACAGAGAGAGACAGAGAAAGAGAGACAAAGAGAGACAGAGACAGAGAGACAAAGAGAGACAGAGACAGAGAGACAGAGACAGAGAGACAGAGAGAGACAGAGACAGAGAGACAGAGAGAGACAGAGACAGAGAAAGGGACAGAGGGAGAGAAATATGTGCTAGCAGCTGACAGCAGCAAAAAATCCTTACTCTGCTTAATGGAGTTAGTCATGCCTGGGTTAGAATACGACAAGTCAGTTGTAAAAGGATAAACAAAAGTTTGATAACTGTTTTTCTCATCTTACCAAAAATGTTTGTATAAATTAATTTAGAGACCAGAGAATCTACCTCACATTCAATCTGTAAGCGTTAAAGACCCAAGAAATTAGGCACTAGATGCTACCAGACTGAGCAGAATACCTAATCCTGGAAAATATTTTCTCTAATGACAATCCCTTGAGCATTTTTCTATCCTACGAGATGCTTGTCACTCAGAGAGGGGAAGCGAGGAAAGTGCCACAGTACCCGATCCGCTAATGGACTGTCTCTTGGAGCTTGGGACCCCACTCGCTAGTGTCACCCGCCGGCTCAGCAGACCCTGCAGGGCCGTAACAGGGCCGTAACTCCACCCCTGGCCGCGGCTGTCTGTGGTGCCTGGTGATTTGGAATCTGATGACTCGAAGCAACATCCCAGGTAGCAGCTGGCTGTCTCTGGATTTCTCTTTTCGCCTAATGTTCCATTAACCTCTCGCAGCTGGTCTCCCTATGCAAGATCAGCAGTTCAGCTCATCTTCCCCTGATCTCTCCCCTTCTCGCAGGAGGCTCATCATTAACACCTTCTCCCTGTGCTCCCTGCTCGCTCTCAGCCCACTGATGCTCTCTATTAGGCGTGCTGTGCCAGTGGCAAGTTATCCCGCTGTCTGCTCAGCACCAGCTTTGTTGGGCTTCAGCACTGTTGGGCCCTAAGGCAGTGGCTGTCCAAGCCCATTAGATACCGCGTTGGAGGCAATGGGAGGATATCTACTCGGGTACAGGTTGAACCTGCATTTCCTCATGTGTCCTGCTTGCGAGGTTCTTCTCAGTCGACGCCCCTTCCCACCATGGCTAGGACTCAAATGACAACAATAAAAATCTCAGGAACAGTGGTTAATAAAATTACAACTGCATTATAATAATAGTGGCCTATTTCATATGGAGTGTTAACTGCTGAATAAGCCAAAAGCTACATGGTCCGATTACATTCTTACAAAAATCTCTGTGAAATAGGTAATGTTGGGGAGGATATATCAGGTCACAGAAAGTTTAATGAAGCTGCACGGGGCCATCCAACAGTAGGGAAGAGCTTATACTTGACTCTTGATTCCCTATTTCTTTTAAAATTTGAGTTTTTAAGCATTATAGATAATAATTTTATAGCTACCAGTTATATTGCTTGGGGTTCTACCTGTACAGACACTTCAAAATTAAACAGAGTTTAATACTGAATCCATTAGCAAGGCCGATATAAATTAGTGTGGTATAGTTAAGAATGCAGAGCATTAAGTTTGTAAGAATTTAAAATAAAATATGAAGAGGAATTTCCAAGTATAGTCCTTCAGATGAACAAGGATACTCACTCCCTGTCTCCCTTTTTTTTTTTTTTTTAGACAGGGTCTGGCTTTGTAGTTCAGGCTGGCACTGAGCTCACTATGTAGCCCAGGCAAGCCTCGAACTCAGCAATCCTCCTGCCTCTGCCTCCGGAGTGCTGGGATTATAGGCCTGAGTCACCATGCCTGGCACTGTGGTATGTGGTACTGATTGCTGGTGGGCGTGAGTCACCACGCCCGGTATTGTTGTATGTGGTTAGGGGATTGGACCAGGGACCTTGAGCTTGCTCGGCAGGTGCCAGAACCACTGAGCTAAATCTCTGTCTCCTACTTTTAAGAGAAACGTTAGTGGGAAGGTTTAAGAAGCAGCGAGTGTTCTCCAGACATGGAAACAGTGTGACTCCTCAGGCCCTAAGATCTCTGCATGGCTTGGCCCGCCCTGCAGTCGCGGGCTCCCTTGCTGTCTGTCCTAGCCACACTGCGCATTCGGGTCTCAGGTGCACCTGCACTGACCTCAGCAGGAGAGTGTTGGTGTGGACAGGGGGAAGTTCAGAAGGACCCAGAAATAAAGCAACAGTGGGGCACAAGGCACAATAAGAAATTCAGGGCAGGAGATGAGCGATAGCGTCTGTTTATGCCTCAGTGAGTACCTAGGAGGGAAACGAGCCACTCACCACAGCGCAAGCTCTCTGCTGCCCCCCACAGTACATCTGGCACATCGCTGGGTCCGCTCTCCGAGGACGACTTCATTCCTGTCTGTGCTGTGACTTGGGAACTCGTGTTAAGACAGAAAGGAAGGAAAATGCATGAACAAAAGAAAAGAAGGAAACGTGAAAAATAGGTGAACAAAGAAGGAAAGGAGGAAGAAAACAGAAGCAAGTGGGTCTGTAAGAGAAAAAAAAGGAATCAAACAAGGAAGAGATAGAAAAGCAAGGAAAGGACAGTTGGAGGTGAAGTTGGAAGGGAGAGTAGAAGAAAAAAATTGAAAACAAAACAAGATGGAAATTGAGAAAAAGAAGTTGTGAAGGAGAAAAGGAAAGCAGGGGATAAAGCCAGAAAGGGAAGGCAAAAGATAGAAATGAGAGAGGAGCAAAAACGAAATAGGGGAAGACAGCAGAGGAAGGCATGGAAGAAAATAAGGACAAGAGAGAAGAAAGAGTAAAACTGGAGTTAAAGAAGAAAAATAAGCAAGAAGAGACTGGAAGACGGGAAGCAGAAAGGAAAAACCAAAGGCCTTTATTATAAACAACAGAAAAAAGCAGCCAGGAGAAATAAAAATTGTGGCGATGGCAAAGCAGTAAAGAGCACGCTAAGAAATTACCTTTTCCGGAACAGTCTAAAGTTACCGTCCTGTTCTGTGCAGTACAAGAGCGTCTCTGCCTTTGCACTAGGGAGGGTAGGCAGAGAGCAGGTCCTGGGCCATAGCAAGAGGGGCTGAGCACCTGGTTAAATCTGAAAGGTCAGTTTGTCTCCCCACGTGCAAGTCGGGTTCTACACGCACGCATGCACGCACACGCACAGGCATATGCACACGCACAGGCATACGTACACACGCACACGCGGGGTTCCTTGTTGGTCCTTAAAGAAGGACAAGGTAGGGAAGTATCAGTCGGTGCAGCTGCAGAAGCACAGGTGAATAATTTCCTCCCACTTTGGGCGTCTCGGTGCATCCGACAGTTCTCGTCAATGGGGTGGAACGTGTGGCCACCAGGCCAGAGGGGCGGGTGGTGAGAGACGAGTTTACTGAAGCCACACAAATGCCTGTCACAGGCCTGACACGTCCCCTGAGGATTACTACACTCACGTGGAAGTGCGAAGAAGGCTCTGTCGCCGCGTGATCACCGATAGCCCAACCATTTTGAAATTATTAATTTTGCTTCTTCCAGCAGTCTCCAATGTAAGTATAGCTTTTTTGCTTTCGCATGTGAAAAAGAGGAATAATATAACGCTGGGAAAGGAATGAGAGCGAAGCACTTGCATTTTGAGCGAGTGCTGCCATCAGTTAGAAGCCGCTTCCTCCCCCGTGTCCTTCTCCAGCGCTCAGTGTGGACGAAGTCAGAGGGGCCCAAGGCGGGTCAGCTGCAGCTCTCTCCGGGCGGAACAAAGGGAAACGATCCACCCCTCGCGCCGGCCGTGCTTTGCCCAAAGAAAGTGCACGTAGTAGCCCTGGGGGCACTTAGACTTGGTGAACTACTCTGCTAAAGTGTTAATATACTATTATACACACATATATTTATATTCTATTATCAATACTCATATAATTTTATATGTGTAAGTCATAACTATATAAAGTAGTACAAAATCATCTTTAAGTCTAAATTTATTCAACTTCTCTAAACGAGCAAGTAAAACAGCCCCTCATAACAATCAGAAGTGAAAGTAATAGTTTTCTTCAGAAGCGAGTAGGAAGAATTTAAGGGGAAGTGCCGGACGTGGTGGCTCACGCCTGTCATCCCAGCACTCGGGAGGCAGAGACAGGAGGATTGCTGAGTTCGTGGCGGCTTGCCTGGGCACCACAGTGAGCTCAGGGCCAGCCTGAACTACAAAGCGAGACCCTGTCTCCAAAAAGCCAAAAAAAAAAAAAAAAAAAGAATTTAAGGGGAAATATCCTGAATTATAGGTGGCATTATGGCCACACCTGACGAATGAGTTTCTGTGGGTCGGATTATTCTTACAAAGCTCTCAACGTCTGCAGCTGCCTGAGTGGGCCCCCCGAGCTTCCCGACCCCACGGTGGAGCCGGGCCTTTAGCAGGGCAGCGTGGGAGTCCTGCCTTCCCTTCCCCGTGCTCTCACGGAAATGTCAGAGGAGCACCCCCAGGGACGGCTTCTATCCCCTTCCAGAGCATTAGCCTCCGTCTGTGGACTAGACGCTTATCACAGAGGCGGAAAAGGAAAATTACAGCAAAATACTTCTTGCCTTCAATTCCTTTGTGATTTGTCCAGGCCGGAAGTCTGAGACACTTCTCCAAGTCGGGAATTTCTGAGAGACCGTGCGGAGCACAGAGAGCAGCAGGTTCAAGGAGGAAGCAGCCTGGGGCCCGTCCGGCTCCAGCAGGCTTCTTGCTCAGTCTGGTACAGATGCGGGAAGAGGTGGAAGGCGTGCAGGACGAGAAACGCGGGGCGTGGGATTCCTCGCTCACCGGGTAGCTCCAGTTTGATTTGAGAAAGGATAGGTGCCACAGTTGTGTGAAAATGGAAGCATGATACAGTATGACTCTGCCATAAAGATAAACTTAACTCATTTACAGAAAAATGGATCTACCCTGAGACCATAATTTTAAGTGGGGTAAGTCAGACACATAAGCTTAAATATCATGTAGTCTCTCTTATAGCAGAAAGCCAAAATGTAAATAAGGGGCAAAATGGAAGATAGGTAATAAGAAGTAAGGAGATAGATCTTTTCAAAGGAGATGAAGAGACTAAGAGGGAGAGAAAGGGTATGCAAAAGGTATTGAGATGTGCTGTGTACACCTAACAGTTCCACACAGGGGTATAAACGTTATGTTCTGCAAACCTGAACTAATAAAAGAGAAATGCACAGATAAAGGGACAGAGAGAAAAGTAATGGGCTGGCGGCCGGGGATTTAGCTCGTCTCATCGGTTCTGGCATCTGCCTCACAGGCACAAGGTCCTGAATTCGATCCCTGGTACCACACACACTGCAATGCTGGGCCTAGTGACTCATGCCTGGAATCCAGCACTCATGAGCCGGAGGCTGGAGGACTGCTGTGAGTTCGAGGCTTGCCTGGTTTTTACATAGTGAGCTCAGGGTCAGCTTGAATTACAAAGTGGGACCCTATCTCAAAAAAAAAAAAAAAAAAAAAGGTCACAGGCTGTCCACTGCCCGCTGCACTGAGGGAGGATAAATAATCCTGTTTCCAAATTGTGCCTGTTTTTCCGTCTTCTCTTTCCCGAGTACTTGTCAATGAAAAGCCGTGGCTGAGAGAATTACACATTGGAGTTCAGTTTGCAAGACAGTGATTCTGAAAGTTGATAAAACGATGAATAAGAGAAAAGGGGAAGAAATGAAATGATCTTACATACTTCATCACTCCCAGTGAATTGTCTTTTGTGATCTTTGTGTGTAGCAATCATTTATCATTTGGTTTACTCCTATATTTTATTCCCTCAGTTATAAATAGTACATGATGTAAGGGCTGACATTTGTCAAGTCTACATTCCCTTGTATTTCCCTGTGGATATTTCTCACAGAGCACTGTT
>PVIC010025770.1:10910-23585 GCA_004025085.1 Thryonomys swinderianus
GAGAGAGAGAGAGAGAGAGAGAGAGAGAGAGAGAGAGAGAGAGAGAGAGAGAGAGAGAGAGAGAGAGAGAGAGAGAGAGAGAGGGAGAGAGAGAGAGAGAGAATTGTGACAATTTTTCCCTAATAGATTTTGATTGATTAGACAATAGGTGAGAGGAAAAAAGTAAGAAAAGCTTAAGATAAGAGATTTTAAGTTGGAAGTAAGAGTAATATTGACTGAGAAGGAACAGAGAGATTTTTCTTTGCCTTTTGAAATTGACTCGAATTTACTTTTGAAGTCATTTTCAGCAGAAAATAGATTACAAACTCAGAGTTTTCTCAAGAGACCATCTGGTTCTTTTATCCTTTGTGCTTTTCAAGGAAATACAAAAGATAGGTGGAACAGGTGAAGCCCAGACTGCTGTCTTAAGTGAGAGGGTGAGCCTCAAAGAGGAAGTCCTGTATTCTGAACACTACCTAGTGACTTAAAGATTGAAGCTCACTAAAAAGGAGTGAATTCCATTTTATGCCACTTAACAGTGATGAAAAGGAACCATTTCCTGAATTCACTGGCATAGCACCTGAACTGATCCAATGTGTATCTGAACTAAGGTGCATGAAGTAAAATTTAAAAGATTTGTAGACGTATGTGTATGCGGGTATGTGTGTGCATATAATTGCAGCGAAAAGTCTAGATGCAGAGAAATCTAGATGTGACAGCCTCTGAATTTGTGTCTTATGGTTTCAAGTGCGGACAGCAGTCCTCCTTTTCATCATTCTCATTTTTCCAAAACAGATTTTTATTTGCAAGAGAATAGGATGAGTCACACCACAGAACCGGGAGGAAGAAACACATCCCTGAGCAAGACAGCCTGGCCCACATGCTGCAGTGGCCTTCTTCCTACAACTGTGAATGTGTATCATCATCATACTTGAAAATTGATTCTGTGATTCCAGATCAAACCCATCCAGAACGGAATCTGGTAGTATGAATATCTCTGTAGAATTTATAAAAAAATGATTCAACTTCACCTCCTTTTGAAGGACTGTAATATTCACTCGATTTCTTTTTTACTAAGCCATTTCCCCAAAGCACAGAGTACCCAAACTGAAGCACATAATGAGGAAGAACCAAAACAGACCGGTGTAGGGGTCCTTTTGCTGGCCCCGAGTGGTCTCATCATGACCCAGTCCAACATTAATTCATAGAGTATGTATCTGCGTGTCAGTTTAAAGCAAAGGCAAAACATTTCCTTTTTCTTTCAGAACTAAAGTTATAAACTAATGAGTGTGAATGTAAAGCCCTGTAGGTACTGGACTTTTTTGGCAATTGATTAATCACCTAAAATATATATCTAAGCACATGGAAGTTTGACTTGATATTCAAGAGTTGTTGTACCCTTGTTCTGAAGAAAGTAAAAGAATCCAAGTCCTGAGAACAGCTTCATTAAAGATACAACACATACACAACAGAAATGATCTGAGAAATATTTAGCCATAGACCAGCCATATAAATGTATAAATGATCAATAATGGCAAGAGAGATGGAGCGCTTCCACTGTTCTAAAGCATGCATTTGCACATACAGTCATTAAATCTCTTTATGTAAATACAGTGTGCAGAAGAAATGTGAGCTGGGTAACTCAGCCCTTAGGCTACCATTCTGCAATATTTGAAAAGGAGCATAGATACTAGGCACATTCATTAGCTTATAACTTCTCTGTACCTCAGTATAGAAAAGCTAAGCATCTCAAAAATGTTCAGACAACATTTTATATCTATGTGTCATCTATCTATCTATCTGTCTATCTATCTATCTATCTATCTATCTATCTATCTATCTATCTATCTATCATCTGTGTACATATAAGTATTGATGAGTGTGTATGTGCATACACAAACATACAGACATATATACAAAAGCATGTATGAATGGCCTTGGTAAAGCAAGGTTGAAAAACTTACATGGTACTTGTTCATCTCCTCACTACATAGTCATTTATGTACAACCTTATTTATTTATTTTTGGTGGTACAGGGGATTGAATTTGGGCCCTTGTCCTTCCAAGGTAGGTGCGGTACCACTTGAGCTAAATCCCCAATTTAATACCTTTTTTGTGTGTTTTCAAACCTTCCCCAACCTCTTGTGTTTCCCAGTCTTTATCTCAATGTTGTCCTTGATATAGATTTCAATATGACTAAATGATTTACTTGGGATCAGGGGAGAGCTATGTCAGGTAGCATGTGGTTTATTAATTTGTTTTTATGACTTTATTATCACTGAGTAACTTGTTTGCTTTAGTTTCTTTTTCACTGTCTTCTTTATTCATCTTAACTTACTGGTTCAAACAAAAAGATTATGAAGCTCTCCAGGGGAAAATAACTTTGGTTTGATATTCAGACAAGATAATATGTGACTGAGTTTCTCTTCTGATACACCTACTGTGGTAAGGCTAGAAAGTAATATGGAATTAATGTCCTTACTACTGAAGCAGTGACTCTACTTTCTTATTGTCTAGACATCTCTGTGGTTTACCCAATATCAGGATGTACATGAATCTTAATATCTACATTTTACAGTGACAAAGGATTGAAGGGGCATGAAATCATAAATTCACTTAAACCAGTAACTTGCTGCAGGTTATTTTAAAAATATCACTCTGTAAGTTTTTATGTGAGTTTTTTTTATGAGCTCTGACTCTTCCTGAGTGAAAGGAATTAAGCTTGTGTTTGTATGTGGAATGGTGGGGGGTGTCTTTGCAGTATTTACAGTAAGGTTGGCTCATGACCCATCTGTTTGAGGATAATTATTTTTTTCTTTCAATCAGTTGAAGCTCTGTGCATATCTTTCTTGACAGATATTTTTAATTTATTTCTTCAATATTTATCTACTTACTACTTCAGTTCACTTAATATATGATCAGTTTTACTTATATTACTAAGAGCTGTGCCTTAAATGCAGCCCACCTTGCAAGAGCCTTTCCTACCATTAGTATATTCACACAGAAGACATTTTGACTATATTTTGGAAATGAACTGACACTACAATTATTCCTTCCATTGTCTCATTCTAGGTCTGGGACAGAATAGTTCTACTGTTACAACAAAGTATGAAAGTTCAGCATTTATAGCTGAGTGTTACAGCTCTGTGTTACAGCCAGATGTTACAATCAAGTGTTACAGCCATCTGAAGTTCTGGCACTGAAGAAACTGAGAGCACTCAGAGAGAAGGAGGGAAGCTTCATTATGCCAGTGGGCTCAGAGGATTTATACTCCAAAGTCTGAGAACCAAACAGCAATGTTAACAGCCTTATATGGAGATCTTCACTGTAGATGGGTGAAGCATGCTCATTAAGTCAGATGGCTGGAGGCAACAGAACATTTGTGAAACCTTATGTACAAACATCCTGCAGCACAAATAGTTACGCTGCTTGCACAAAACATCCTATGGGAAAACATTGCAGGAGTGTCTGGCAACAGACAAGGGCCTGCCCTTTTCTACATTATTTCTTTGTAACTATAATTCTCACGAGAATGTGCTTTCAGATTTCCTGTCCAGGAATAATATATTCACTTGAAAATCTTTCAGACTCACTCTGCTTTTCAACAACTCCATAGATATTGCTTTCGCAGCACTGCAAAGATGTAGTGTACAATTTTATGGGCATAACAAAAATGCTGACAAGTTGAATAGCTTAAATGTACAATTTATTTTCTAAGAATGTTTACTTTTATTCAAGTGTTCGACTCAAGAGGAATTTTTATTCTAAATTTATTTCTTTATTTTGTTTTGTACATATTTGCCATACATAATGATCACATGCATCATATGAAATTTGTTCCCACTCATGTCTCAGCTCTTTTTAGTTTACTCTCATTTCATTTCCCTCCTTTTAATATTATCCCCTGCTCAATTTTCAAAAGCTTGGTTTCTATTTTTTCCTTTCCATCCTTTTTTAAAATGCCTTTCCCATCCTTCACTTTTGCTTCCTTCTTCCTTTGTTCCCCTTTACATTTGAACAAGTTCTTCCTACTCCTAATACCTGTCCTCCATTTTGCTCATTTACCCATTGACTTTCTCAAATAAGAGAAACAAATCCAATATTTAAATGTGTGTGTCTGATTTATTTCATTTAACAGTGTGGTCTTGAGATGCATCTATTCATCTACAAATATTAGTTTATTCTTCTTTACGGCAGAGTAGTACTCCATCACATGTAAATACTACATTTTTAATTCATTCATCTGTTGATGGACATATTGGCTGTTTTTAAGACTTAACTATTATAAATTGTGCTGCTGTAAACATGGATGTACTATAAACTATAACATCATGCTTTTAACTCTTTCTGGAAGATACCTAGAAATGGAACAACTAGGTCAAACATAACCTCTAGTTTTAGTTTTTTGAGGGATCTCCATACAGATTTTCACAGCAACTGTACCGATTTACACTCCTACCAACAATGGAGAAGCGTTTCTTTTCCCCAACAGCCTCACCAGCATTTTTATTGGCTGATTTCTTGATGGTGACCATCTCACACACACTTTGATGGTTTGGGACTATCCCCCTTTTCTGTCTTGGAACAGAGCTTGCTACAAAGAATCACCCTTTCTAAGATTTGGAGATGCTCCTCTTATTTATTTATAAGGAGACAGTACACCGACTTTCCAGAGTGCCATTATTTTCCTCATGCAGACTGGCTGAACTGTCTCCGTGAATTAGCACAAAATGCTTCTTCACCCAAACTCTGGTTGAGATTCACTCCTCACCCACCTTCCTGAAATTTGAACAGTCCTCGGCCCTTCCTTAAAAGTAGCTCTGAAGCCAGACTGACCTCAGGGTGAGACATTTTCTGTTCTGTTTCATCAGGCCACTGTTTCGTGCTACTTCCTCACACTGGGTTCTTTTTGGCCAAGTTTGCTCTTGACTCTAAAAGGAAATGTTTTGTACTCCACTTTGCCAAGGCCTAAAGCGTTTATTAGCAGAGAGAAATGCTCTTCAGATCACAGTAACCACTTCCTTTATGGCACTGATTCCTTTCAGCTCTGAGCAATCGCCCTTTAAAATAAAGCGTCTTATCACTAAGCCCCAGTTTGTTTTTTTTAATTTTGAGAGTGTCTTAGAGTTTTAGAATTCAGACATCGAAAATACCTCTAATGGGGTAAAACAGGGTTATGTTCTTTCTGTGCCCTCTAGAAGAGAAGTCATTATTTTCCCTAATTCTTGAAAGCTTCTTGCTTTCCTTATGTTCAAAGCTGGACTGTTCTACCCATTCTTTCTCATTGTACCGTATCTGAATCTTCTATCCTGTCTGTCTTTCCGGCTTTAAGGACTCTTATGATTACAATGGTTCCCTATTTCAAAACAATCCTCTTGTTTGAAAGTCAGCTGATGAGTAGCAATAATTTCATATGGAACTTTCCTTTTCTCTTCATCAGGAAATGTACCATTTGCACAGGCCTTGGAAATTAATGCACGAACATATTTAGGGGGCATACTTCTGCTACTACAGGTAGTGAGGAAGATTATATTTTAATTTCTTGGGTTCTATATGCAGAATATTTTCTTTCACCTTACTACCGGTCATATGAATTGCATAGCACATGTACGAGGAAATGCATGTAACAGAGAAAGGAACAAAGTAGAATAACAGCTTCACCGATTGTACAAATAAAAATTAATTTAAACTGGGTGTGGTGGCTCACGCCTGTCATCCCAGCACTCGGGAGGCAGAGACAGGAGGATTGCTGAGTTCGAGGCTTGCCTGGGCACCATAGTGAGCTCAGTGCCAGCCTGAACTACAAAGCGAGACCCTGTCTCAAAAAAAAAAAATAATTTAAGAGAAATAAATTCTGCTCTACTGAGATTTCTGAACTATTTGGAGCAACTTAACACATGCAAATTTAAAGGAGTTTTCTTTAGGACACACTGATATGATCCTTCTTTTGATGATAAATACAAATTTCTATTCTGAAAACAAAATACTGAAAACTCCTCATATGCAGCTTCCAAGGTGATTCCCAGCGATTCTCAACCCTTGTTATTTACTTGTTTGTGTATTGCTTCCCCACACAAATAAATAGAGACGATCTATATCACCAATTAAGAAACAACAATGATGGCACGTGATTTCTTTGTTAGCCAGCATTCCATTAGTATAATGAATATCTGAGATCATCAACTTTTTTCTTTTTTTTGAGACAGGGTCTCGCTTTGTAGTTCAGGCTGGCCCTGAGTTCACTATGGAGCCCAGGCAAGCCTCAAACTCAGCAACCCTCCTGTCTCTGCCTCCCGAGTGCTGGGATGACAGGCGTGAGCCACCACGCCCGGTGATCATCAACTTTTAAAGAGAAAAGTGTGTTTGGAACACAATTTTGGAGATTCTGGCGCAGGACTAGTTGGACCCATGACCTTTGAGCTGGGATGAGATAGGATTTCATGGGCCTGTGGTGAGGCAGGAGAAAAACCATTCACTTCGTTGTCAAAGAGTAAAAGAGCAGAAGTGGCCCAGGTTCCTCGGCCCCCTTTGGGTGGATATAATACCCACAGTGACCTAAATGCAAGGCCCACTAGGCCCCACTTTAAAAATTTTCCATCTTCTCCCAATAGTGGCATTAAATCACCAACACAGCCCATTTGGATCCATTTAAAATCTTAATTACAGTGAGCTTTGGTTCCAGCAAACTCTGCCAGTTTTTCCTCTTGTAGAATTTGCTATAGAAGAATCCAGCTACCATGTCATGAAAATGGTTCAGAACAGCCCTGGCAAGGCAGTGAAGAACGGATGCCTCCTTCTAAAAGTCATTGCAGATTTACCAGGCACAGGAGCACTCCATCTTCCAAACAGAGCCATCAGCTTCAGTCAGGCTTTGGGTGGAGGCAGTGTGTGCCCTTCAGAGTTTACGTTTTCCACACGGTGCCGCAGGATAGAGACAGCCAAATAACAGACAGATATGGAAGCAACATAAATACACTGTGGAAACAGCAAGAATGCAGCCAATTGAAAGGCCAGCGGCTGACTCATTCTCTGCAAAATCCTATTCTCTCTGAAAACTGTCAGCCCATGCTAGAGACCTGCAGGTGATAGTAGCTAAAAAGTCTGGACTCAATGACAACTGCAGGGACTGATAGCTGACAAACTTTTGACTAGAGAAAAGTGTAGGTCATGAGAGTGGGCTCCACAAAGAAGAGAGTTCAGAGCACGAAGCAACAGACTAGTGCCACGGAATGGAAGACAGATCCAAAGAGCTTTTGAAAGAAGATCAAAGAACAGTGATCCTGAAGGGGAATAAAGGAATACAAACCTACTTATTAGTTTCTCCTACGGTCAGTATTCTGCTTGGTATTTTTTTAAAACGTTGAAATCATAACTGGATACAAACAATTTCCATTTAATGTTTATTATGATTAAAACCTAAGAGGGTAAGAATCCTAGAGAGAATAGCTAACATTTTGTTCTATTAAATTATTACCATTTTCCTCTTAATCTGCAAGACAGAGAAGCATCTAAGGCTGTTTAAGTTCAGCTCAGAGCAGAGACAGCAGTTCCGCTTAGAGTCTGCATCTTCAGACCAGCCACTCTTCCTACTAAGTAATCATTCCATTAAATATTTCATCAGGGAGGTGGTTGCTTTGCTCATCTGTCTTGTCCAGATTCACTTATAGTGGCTATCATTCTTTTATGGGAACTGCATGTAACTTTTTAAACTGCCTGGAATTTTTTGCCTATAAATTGCCATATTTTATGAGATTTCCATAGAACACTGCTGATGGTAGGGATGGAAATTCTGTCTCTTTACCCTCTTTCCCATTTTTGAAGTAACTATTTTCATCTATATCAATAGGAATGGGTGGAAAACATGATGACAGAGATATTCAGTGATAATGTTATTATTCCTATCTGTCAATTTGATATGTAATAAAATGTAATAATTGAATTAAATTACCAAACATGCCACATACACATCAACTTAAAGAACAGAAAGTTCTTATGTTTTTATTAAGGAAAAACATTTAAAGAAACAAATCAAGTCTAAACCATACACTAATCATCTTCACTTATTATTTGGGTTTTCCATATAGGACTGTAAAAATGCTGAACACTAAAAATGACTGTAGGATATATCTAAGATATTTTAGCAAATTATTTAAAGTAGTACTTAATTTTGCTGATGACACAGATTTGCTCCAAATAACATAATTACATCAGGAGTATAATTTATTTGTCCTGTATATATTCTTTCACTCTAAGCTTACATTGCTTTTCAAAAGACCAAACTTTAAACTTTTCATATAAATTATTCTATGTGATCATTTTTTTTTTTTGAGACAGGGTCTCACTTGTAGTTCAGGCTGGCTCTGAGCTCACTATGTAGCCCAGGCAAGCCTCGAACTCAGCAATCCTCCTGTCTCTGCCTCCCGAGTGCTGGGATGACAGGCGTGAGCCACCACACCCGGCACTTCTATGTGATCATTTTTTGGGGGGTGTTACCTGCCACATATCTTAATCTAGATTTTTAAGAAACGTTTTTGTTGCTATGAATCTGCTTGTATGGCTTGTGTCTAGATGGCCCTCAAAGCTCCATGTGGTCATAGCTGGGGCGTGTCAGAGTTGTGATGCTGGAATGAAGCACGTGATGCTGGGATCAAGGTGTGTGATCAAGAGCAGGTAACGAGGACGGAACACAATGGACAAAGAAGAGTTGTCACTTGTCTCCTGCTTGCTGCGTTCTGCCTGCCCCGCTTTGCCATGGACCGTTTTTCCCCCCACGACGTCTGACCACCACACCACCTGCCTTGCAGCCAGATGACTATGGGCTGAAATCTCTACACGCTGCGCTCCCATTAAATCTTTACTCCTTTACTTTTGAGTGTCCAGTATTTTGTCTCAGCCAAGAGAAAAGTAGCTAAGACATCTGCTTCATTTTAATTGCATGAATTTTTATTCAAATGTTTATGATAATTTATTTCCTTCTTTTAAAAAAGGCTTATCATTTTGTTTTTTATTAAAACATAAATATATAGCCGGGTGTGGTGGCTCATGCTTGTCATCCCAGCACTTGGGAGGCAGAGGCAGGAGGATTGCTGAGTTCGAGGCTTGCCTGGGCTACAGAGTGAGCGCAGGGCCAGCCTGAACTACAAAGCGAGACCCTGTCTCAAAAACAAACAAACAAACAAACAAAAAAACCCATAAATATATATTTTTAATAAGTGTATTGGTACATTTTAGGAATACATTGTGATCACATTCCTCATTGGCAATTTGTACCTCTACATAATATATCTTGATTTTTATTTTTTTCCATTATCTTGCCCTTCCTTCAACCCCCACCCCATATGCATAAGCTAGTTTTCCCATTTTTCCTTTTTGCCATCAATTATTTTTCTTTCCCTGCCCCACCCCCCCATAAAACATAAGTATCTTGAGAGAAGGAAACCTAGATTTCTATCTGATGGGTTTCCTTGCCTAGAAAATATCTGGCCAAAACCAGGAGATTGATAAGTTACTGCAAAGTGAGCAAATTCACTTATTTCTTCCTTCTCATGAGTATCAGATCACTGTCACACAATTCACCCCCAACAGCAATCACTTAGCTCTGTCTTTGCGATTTTGTGCCCCTTACTCCCTTTAGATTTAACAGTGGCTTAATAATGGATATTATTCACCAAGCTTCAAAATAGCACACAAATGCACATCTTCACATCTTACATCACTTCCTCCTTTTGTTGAACACATCATACCAGATGTGGACAATCAGGCAAATCATATCTATTTTATCCATTTTTCTGGATGCCTAAAACGTATTATGACAGTAAATTATTTCAAAATGTATTATTCTCAGACTTCGTCAAACCAGTGTTCTCTAATCTCCTTAAACAAGGATTTACTGACTTATTTCTGTAAAATTCATGGAGTTTTAGAAGCAAAGAATAAACAGTGAGCAAGGCTGACATTACTAACACCCTTGAAGTATGTGTATTTTAAAAAGAAGAGAATAGGGGGGAAATAAATCCTTAAAGGTATAAAATCTATTAAAGCTTAAAATTAAAATAATATAATAAGACACATTTATTTTAACCCAAACCACCAACTTCATTCACTTGTAATTTTCTGGAGCAGATTCTTATAAGCAAGCTTTGATAAATAGTAACTGGAAATCCACATATTACCACAAAGTATACATGTATCTGTCTTCATCACAGGGGCTTCTGCAGGCTTATTATACCTGACATGGTGAAGCAGTGAGGATGTATTCTTGTACTGTCAATAATGAACTGTGCTTTTTGTTGAATTTGGTATTTTTAAGTATACATTATGATTACATTCATCATTGAGAATTTGTGCCTGCACATGGCAATTTTGATTCTTTTTTTCCCATTCCTCTACCCTCCCTTCAGCCCCTCTATCCTCCTGTGTATATGTTTCCATATTTTTCTTTTTACATTCAATTTTTTCTCTCCCTTCCTTGCTCACAATTCCTCTTCCCCTTTGAACATTTTCTTCATATTTCCTAATACCTGTTGTACATTTTGGACCTCATTTGCACCTTCGGTTTCTTACACCAGAGGAATGATATGGTATGAATCAAATTTTAAGATACAGATCATGTTTTGGTTTAATTTTTCTCATTGTATTAAACAAGTGAGCAGGAACTATGGACAAAGCACTAAACATGGTGGCTTCAGCAGGGAGAAAATGCGAATGGATTTTAACGGAGCAAAATGCCTTAACCCTATAAAGTCTGACCAGCTTTTTTACAATCCAGCCCAGACTATCACCTAGGAGTCTGTGACCTGTTATACAAAGCCAGGGCGAGATCTCACCAGATGTTCATGAATGCTGCAGCATGAGGAATGCATTTTAGGGTTTCAGTGTTCATTTCTTAGTACAGATGCAGCCTAAAACAGGGAAATGCTTCCTGAAGACACATTTTACTCTTCTGCAGCAGCTACCTTGACCACTAACCTGCAAGAAGACATTTGAGATGAATCGAGGTATTGGGGAACCGCTCTCACTCCAGTCCCTGACTGAAGTGTTTCTTTTGCACTGTTTTATATTTCGGCAGTAAATTTAATTTAGTGTAACCTTGACCTGGATCCAAGTCATTATTCTTATTGATCTTAGAATGTAAATTAGGTTTTATGATCTGCCAATACATGACAGCCTTCTAGTTCTCCTTTGTAAGAGGTATACAGTGTCCGCCTTACTGGCATTCTTCATATGAACTCCAATGTGTATTCTATGCATATTCAGTGATGTTTCACATTTTGAATTTTTTTCAACATGAGATGCTGAAAGTTTAGATACTTAAGAGGTTAGGGGACTAGAATAATCACCCAGCTAATGACAGGAGTCAACATACTGTGGAAAACTGAGAGAATCTTACACAGTAAAAATAAATAGAAATGCAAAGACCTGTCCATGGCAACCTTCAAAAGGAGCAAAGAAAGGCCTGGAAAGAGTTTGTAAAGAAACCTCTAGTATTCAGTCCACTCAACTATAAATCCAGCGACAACCAAAACTTACTGCATTCTTCAGGAATATGGTTTCTAGACGATGCCAGTCTGGTGGGCAGGGTGAGTTGACATGGTTATGTTTTCGTTACTAAAGAAATCTGTGCAGACTTAGTGGAAACAAGAAATGATACTCGAGGTAGCGTTCTTGAAATCAAGATTAGCTGTTCTGCTAAATACTTAGCAAAAAAGAAACTTTATTTTTCCTTGAGTAACATTTAAAAAGTAACTCTCGAAGGGCAATAAAACTCATAACATGCAAAAGGGAGGTAAAGTGAATGAGGCAAATAGAACTCCGAGTTACTGTCAGGATTCATGTGTTTTACTATTTACTTAGGACAGCCCTTGTGGCTTAATAGCAGAGTACAACCTCAGAAAGAATATGGCTGATAGCAAAGAACATGGTGCTTTGTTCTGAGGAAAATTACCTAGGAGAGAAATCAGATTATACTAGCAGCTACTATTGGTGTAGAATCTCGAAGGCTCTAGGCAATGCCATATATGTTGATCTTTTGAGTTTCCAATAATAGGAACTCCGATAACTGATGCTTATCATTGGTTGTTTTCTGTGAAAGTACGAGATTATTTGCCTCTTCCATTGAAAGATGAGTATATATCTGTCTCGAAGTATACTGTCTCCTGTGATGATTGAAGAAACACTGATTAAACTTCCAGGCCCAAATTCCACTTACTATGTCTTCCTACTAGCCATGAGGAAATTATGAATCTCCAGCACTTATGATTATTTCTAATGTATAGAAAATATTCAAGAAATCCTTGATCAAGGAAGAAAAGAATAATGGGAGGAAGGGATAGAAAGGAGGAAACAAGAAGGGAAGAATAAAGGAAGTGGGGAAAGAAGATGAGTGTAAATTTAAAAACAAACCCAAAGAGGGCCAGAGATTTAGCTCAGTGGTTCCCGCGCCTGCCTCGCAAGCACAAGGTCCTGAGTTTGATCCTGGTAACCACATACAATGCTGGGCGTGGTGACTCACGCCCACCAGCCATCAATACCACATACCACAATGCCGGGCGTGGTGGCTCACGCCTGTCATCCCAGCACTCGGGAGGCAGAGACAGGAGGATTGCTGAGTTCCAGGCTTGCCTGGGCTACATAGTGAGCTGAGGGCCAGCCTGAACTACAAAGTGAGACCCTGTCTCAAAAAAAAAAAAAAAAAAA
>PVIC010025771.1:0-25011 GCA_004025085.1 Thryonomys swinderianus
GCCGAGCATTATATGTGGTTACCGGGGATCAAACTCAGGACCTTGCGCTTGCGAGGCAGGCACCGGAACCACTGAGCTAACCCTCAGGCCCAAGTATTTGTCATTTTTCAGACCTTAAGTAAGACAAGCAGAGAATATATGGCCCTCCTCCATGGATTTGAGTTATTTTGCTTCTGCTTACTATCTGACATATTTTGCCACATTCTTTAGATACTTTGTCCTGTGTTTATTCTTTATATTGTTGTATCAGATCTCCAACCTATTTTTGGCTGAAGAGTTTTAAATGCATACAGTTTCTCATCATTTAAAAATAACGTCCTTGCTGTTCTTTTAAAATTGGCACCTTGTTTTTAATATGTGAACATTAATTTCTTAAAGTATTTTCTTGTCATTAGCATTTGTGCTAATCCTACCCATTTAACTGGTATATTACAAGACAACATCAATAGACAGCATGGCTGTATTTCACTAGCTTGCTAATCTTTCTCTGTATGACTAGGAACTTTTTGAAAAGTTTTATAAATTAAAGGGACAAAGCAATTTTGGAAATAGTGGTGGCTGGGAGTCAGGATATCTGAGTTCTATCACTTTTCCAAAATGAGCTGCAGAGTCAGATGGTTCACAGATACAATTTCTTTACACACAGTGAAAAGTTACAGAACTGGTTCAGTTGAATTTAATTTTCCAGAAAACAATTTTTGCTACAGACATCAAATAAATATATTCCAAATTGAGACTTGTAGTAAAGATTATTTTAAATTGAATGTTGAAACGTACTGACTAGAGCTACATTCTTGATTTCAGCAAAGATAATGTGAAGAGTTACTGATAAGAAATGTTCATCTGAGACCCTACATTTCACTGCCTAATCTTCACATCCAGATAGGAGTTACTGGGCAATCAATCTCTTTCTGCAGTTCTTATAGTTATTTCCAATGCTAATGTTGGTTCCATTTGTAGGAAATGTTCCTTCTGTTTTATCTCTAACAAGTTGAATGTATTCATTGGAAAAAAGGTGATAGGGCCACCCCCAAAAAAATCACACTATAGATTAGGGGAAAGGTAAAGCTTTTCCTTTGTTTTAGAAGCAAGTAATCTGAACATGGTAATCCATCTTTCTAAGGTTACATAAAATGATTTTGAATTATCCTGAGCCCTTCAACTGTTAGAAAGATACATTTTTGAGTTAAATATTTTTCTTGGTGTCTCTCCAATTTGAGGACTAACTGAATTATTGTCCACATGCCTTGGTTCAGAATAAAATGTTAGCAACCTGAGATTCATGCAAAAGACATAGAGATGTGTGGAAAATGTATTTCAAGGTGACAAAATATACTATTCTAAATGTGTCCCCAAGGGAGCTTAGAGGCACTAATATTACACAATACACAACCCTCTCTGCTAGGTGCCTGCATAATCATAGCATGGGAAGTGAGATATTTGTCATAGACAATCACATTGGCAACTTTCTGAAGCTGTAAATAATGTGTGGGGTGCCTATAATATTTTCTAGATGCAGAGACAGGACACTTAATCTTGATTTAATCTGCACAGGATAAAACCCAGGGGCATTTATACAGAATGCTCAGGCCTGGGTTATTATATGACTCTCCCTCAAACTCCCTCAAATCAGCCAGCTTCTTTGAGGTATCTGAAGTCTTACTCTGTATTCAGCAATCATTTACTGTTCATAGTTAATATTTTTCTCACATATTTACCAGATATTATTCCATGAACTTTATATTTACAATTTTAACTAATTCTTTATACCATCTATATCAGAGATGTATTTAATCACATCTGCTTCTGCCTCCCAAGTGCTAGTATTACAGGCATGAGCTACCATGCCCAGCACTGTGGTATGTGGTATTGATTGCTGGTGGGTGTGAGTCTCCACGCCCAGCATTGTGTGTGGTTACTGGGGATCAAACTCAAGACCTTGCACTTGCGAGACAGGCGCCTGAACCACTGAGCTAACCCTCCGGCCCAAAGGCCCCACTTCTTAATGCTTTCATGTGATGTAATGAATTTGAGTAGAATACAAGCTTCTTGTTTGTAACAATCCTTCTTTAAAAATCAGACAATCACATGATAGCATTTTTATAGACGCCATCTTCCTCTTTGCAGACTTGGAAATACACTACCTATAGTGTTGCTAAAGTGAAAAGGTCACTAAGGTGTTTAGGCTTGAATTAGCCCAACTTGACAGAAAGTCTTGTTTTAATGCTTTCTATCCACTTACTCTTCATAAGTGTGCAGTTTATGTTTGACTCTGTCTCTTTGTTACTGAAGTTAGTGGAAACCTTCAATCTAAAGTCAGGGAGGTTAAATAAATTGTCATTTTGACAATTGCCAAACGATCTATTTGAGAAACTCAAAATCTTTTTAGTTATTTTCTGAAAGTAAACATCATTTTCAGAAGAGCTTAGGTAAAAGTCTATTTTCAAATATGATGTCTTGCTATCAACAGAAACCTGTTGTAACTTAATAATGTTGTGAAGTGTTTCTGCTTTCTAAAACCACTGGACAAAACAGCAAAGCAAAACAACACTGAAGAATTTTTCATAGAAAATTAGAATATGTAACAATTGACAAACGCAAAGACATTCACCAAAGTCAACAAAAATATACATGCTGAAGTTCAAAACAAGTGCTTTGGAAAGGGAAAGTTTTCACTTGTATGTTTTCTATTATTCTAGAATTGTATTAATTAAATTTAAAAAATTCTTAGGAAAAATACTTTTTAAAAGATCTAAGTAATATTGGTAGTGAAATAGTAAAGGGCATTGATTAAAGGAAGCTAACTCTAATAGTTTTTTAAAATAGCACTTATATGTCTTGATTTTTAGGAATTTAAATGTCAAAAAATGAAGTATACACAAATACATGGAAAACAAAACAGTTGAACAGACTTTTGTTAAATCCTTCAATACATTACCTTAGCATCATGGATTTGGGTAAAGAGATTTAGTTTTGTAGGTTACTAATGCAAATAAAAATATTGTCATATTTGTTTTTCATTGTGTAAATTTCAGTGTGCAAAATGATGTTTTGATAAACATATACAGTAAAATGTTTAATCTACCATGTTTATCATCTTTCATAATTAAACTTTTTGAGTAATAATACCTAAAATCTACTCTCTTGACACATTTTCAGTATAAAATACAATGTTATTATGTTGTCCAACTTGTCTATTATAAATTTAGTTTTATACTTCATCTGTAACATTTCATCTTTTTATGGTTATATACACATCAGATCTTTATTTATGTCTTTAGAAGTGATGTCCATGTTTTGTTTTCACATTTCTGTGCCTGGCATGCAGTGCCTGTCATATAACAGGTAATGTATCAAATAACATGTAGTAATCTTAGAAGTCTATCCACAGAATGAAACTATCACATGTGCTTAGGTGCTGCTTATTGTCTGACATATTCTTTCAGGTGAGCTGCTTTCATGCTGTACAGAGAATCAGTGATCTATTTAAAATTTAGGTGGGTTTTGCATGAAATCCTTAAATTATAGGAGATTGGGCCTCTGTCCCATCCATGACTGTTTTTTTCTTATGGATTCATAAAATTCTTGATTTCTCCTGCAAAAATATTGCTCTTTTTCTGCTTTGGGAGGTGGTCAGTTCCATTTCAGGTTGCACTTTGTTAGTCTGTTGAGACCTGATGCCTGGCTTCATTGTTTCCTCCACAGTGCTTAGTTTAGTGTCTCATAGATATGAGAAGCTGATAAACTGAATTATACTGATAATGATCTCAAAGATTGGCAAAGAGGATGATCTGGAAAAGATTGAAGAACTAAGATTGTTTATCTTAAAGGATTAAGGGTTATTCTGAGTCTACAAATCAATGAAGATGCTTATATTCTGAGTTGGGAAATTGGAGGAGGCAGTGGACTGAGATGATTGTCCACTGTTCATAGAGATCTCTTTGTGGTTTTGTTCAGAAAGGGTAAGAATTTGCTATTGTTCTGTGCTTTTTTATTATATGAACTATTATATATATATATATATATTTGAACAATCATAACTCTGGATCTTTCATTTTATCATAATTTCCTTTTAAAAAATTATTTATTGCTACATTATATGTATACATCACAATTACACTCAACATTGAGAATTTGTACCAGTATATGATATGACTTTATTCTCATTTTCCCCATCCCAACCCACCCCATAACACACCCCCGCCCCTAATTTCTAGGTGCACATATAAGTGTGTAAATATTATTTGACATACAGAATTATTTGTTGTCTAGTTTTCTAGTTTTTCAGCCATATTATCCTAACATTTATCTAGTTTACCAATTTTTACTGAAACACATCTAATGTGTTGTCATTTTTGTTCAACAAATATTTTCTGAGTACTTAAGAATCAGATCATCAGTAAAATACTAAAGTATAAAAATTAAGAAGGTATATATTCCATTGGAAGAATTTAATGGATAGTGAAATAAAATCAATGTAAAAATTGTGATGCACTAAATATATGACAGATCAAATTAGTTATGAGGGCATATAATAAGGAGGAAATAGTTTATGTAGTTCTGTATTGTTCAATGGAAATTTAATGTGAGCCACACATATTTTTAAATTTTCTAGTAGACACGTCAAGAAGTAGATAAAACATAACTTCATTGAACATTTTATTTTAACCCAACACATCAAAAACTATAATTTAAATATATAAATCATTAGTGAGATAGTTTCTTCCTTTTTTGAATTAAGTCTTGCATCTGCAGTGTATTTTTTTTTTTGCTTTTTGGAGACAGGGTCTCGCTTTGTAGTTCAGGCTGGCCCTGAGCTCACTATGGTGCCCAGGCAAGCTGCTGCGAACTCGGCAATCCTCCTGTCTCTGCCTCCTGAGTGCTGCAGTGTATTTTATACTAACTGCATCTTGATGCAGACTAAGGACGAATCAAATGCCCTATAATAACTTACAGGTTCTGGAAGAAAGGTCAAGGCCAAAGCTTCTCAATTTTGTTGAAGACCTATGAAACTAGGTTTTATTAGCTAATAATTCATTATACTGTTATTGATTTGTTGCCTTAGGTACATGAATACTTAATTGATGTCATGTAAAAATGTAATGATTGGTTTTGTGTATTCTGTAATTCTTGCAGTTCTGAGAAACGTGTCATTATAAACTCACCACCTATTATAGATGGAGAAACAAAGATGAGAAGGCCAGATAATTTTCCCAGTTGAAAGGGCCCAATAAACAGAATGAAAGAAAAATTGAGTCTCCATGTTTCTCTTAACATCTGTGCTACATTAATTCTATAAGTCACTCCAATTGCTATATCATGTAGACTCAGAACTGAATTTAATGTTCTGTGTAGATCATTAGAAGCCACATATTTAAGAGTATCAAAGTTGTGAAATGACCTAATGAGGTAAATTTGTTTCCCTAGCAATAAAAATTGCTTGTAGAGTAAATAAAGTTTGCTTACAAAAACAAATGTAATGAACTTTACATTACATTTAAAGGAGGTTATGCATGCTATATAGATAGTCACTAATTTTATTAGTAAAGAATTTACATGAAAATTTTATTTCACTTAAGTAGTTTCTATCATTTTTCTAAAAACTTCATTGATAAAATATATTTATATTGTGCTTTTGAGACACTTAAAAAATAAAGTTTGGAATGAAAAGGATGAAAAAATTACATCATGTAAACCTCAATTTAAAAAACTGCTGTTACTATATGAATATCAGAAAAAATATATAGACTTTAAGGCAAAAATGAAGATGAACACTTCATAATGATACAACTGACATTTAGAAGGAAGGTATAATTTTGTAAAGTTTTGTTTTTTATTTTTGTTTCTTTTTAAAACAGGGTCTTGCTTTGTAGTTCAGGCTGGCCCTGAGCTCACTATGTAGCCCAGGCAAGCCTGGTACTCAGCAATCCTCCCGCCTCTGCTTCCCAAGAGCTGGGATTACAGGCATGAGCCACCACATCAAGAATTGTGGGATGGAGTACTGATTGCTGGTGGACTTGAGTCACCACATCCAGTATTGTTGTATATGGTTACTGAGGATTAAACTAGAGACCTTGCACTTGCTAGGCAGGCACTGAAGTCACTGAGCTAAATCTCTAGCCCCTGGTAAAGTTGTATCTAATTACATATACTCAAATTTTCAAGTAAAATGACAACTAAAATAATAACAGAAAAATCAATAATCACTGTTAGTGAATTAAACCACTTCTTTCACAAGAAATACAGATGTAAAATCTATTGCACTATACAAAATTTGATCATCACCTTTAACAGTCCTGATATACTGTACTTGACTTACAGACTGTCCATTTTCTTTTTTCTTTTTTTTTGAGATAGGTTCTCGCTTTGTAGTTTGGGCTGGCTCTGAGCTCACTATGTAGCCCAGGCAAGCCTTGAACTCAGCAATCCTCTTGCCTCTGCCTCCCAATGCTGGGATTACAGGCGTGAGCCACCACGCCCGGCACTCAGACTGCTCATTTTCTAATTGTTACCTCTCACACCTTTATGTACACATAGAAGTTATGAAAAATTGACTATACTTGATTAGAAAGCACATAAACACAAATATTTAAAAAATATTTGTGAAACAAATGTTTTAATTTATGATTATATTTATGAAGCAGTGAATTTAAAAGTCAATAACAGGAAATTTTAAAACTCTTCATATGTTTAGAAATAAATAAATATATGTATTATATATATGAGGAAATAGGTAAATTAAGAATTCATTTTAATATATTCAAATTAAATACATTAAAATTTGTAGAAGGCAGCTAAAATGTACAAGGAGTAGAATATTGTTCAGCTGTGGAAATTTTACAAAAAATAATGTTTAAAATAAGGTAAAGCTCAATTTCAAGAAACTGGTACAAGAAGAATAAACAAAGTAGAAAAATAAGGAATAAAATTATAATGAAAAGAAATATAAAAATGATAAAAATACTAAATGGTGATATTCTGAGAATAGGTCTAAAATTCACAAACATCTGTTTAAAACATTGTACACATTAAAATTTCACAAGCAGTAAGACAGTCTGGATTCTCTCTTCACCTTTTGGTCTGAAATGGATAGCACTAATTTTCAAATTGAACTTTCTGTGTATTATTAAAATACAAAAAGTGAATAAATAATCCATGTATTTAATTATCATACATTGTTAAATCACTGCTGCCGTTTGCTCCCCAATGTTTTTCTCCTTCAGTCTGATAGTGGGCAGTTGTAACCTGCCTGGAGTCTAAGAATGACATATCAGAGAAATTTGGAGCTGTAACAAACCTTAGAAAACTTAACAGACTTCATGATGTTTTTAGCTTTTTGTAGAACTCATGGTCCAGTGCTTCACATCTATTTTTAAAAATAGATAAAGTCCTTAGACCTCTTTCTGATACACTCCTCTCAGT
The DNA here is from genome assembly GCA_004025085.1 of Thryonomys swinderianus. Taxonomy (NCBI): domain Eukaryota; kingdom Metazoa; phylum Chordata; class Mammalia; order Rodentia; family Thryonomyidae; genus Thryonomys; species Thryonomys swinderianus. The sequence continues at coordinate 7,423 of PVIC010025771.1, forward strand.
TCACCCCACTTTTTGTCCTAAAACCAATCTGTCTACTCTAATCATGGCTGTGATTCTTCTGATCCATAGTCAGACACGTTATCCATTGCGCAACTGGCCCCACCTCTGGCTGTGATTCTTGATGAATTTGAAGTTCAAAGTTTCCAAGAGGAGTATCATCCCTGATGGAGGGTGTTTTGCTTCAGATCCCAAATAACATATGTTAGAAGTTCCGGATAATATTTTATTTAATGAATTTTGATACATGTTACTCAGCAATAAGTAACTGAAAACACTCATATTCGTTTTATATACTTTAATCCCTGATACCAAAAATGTGCTTAGATTCATACATATTTTCTTCCTTCTCATCTGCACATTATAACACAGACACAGTGTTTAATAAATCCAACAAGAAAACACTAGAAGGTTGAAAGATAGTGTCAGGTATAAGAAAGGAGAGGAGTTGAACAGAGGGAACGCTGGATAGTCTCTACTAACAGAAAAAGTACTAAAAATAGTTTAAGATAAAGGGATGTCACCAGATAGTACATATCATAGATAAGGAGCTGTGCAATGTTGGTACTTAAAAGCATTGCTAAGGAGAAAAGTAAGAAAGAGGAAGGAAGTCAAGCCTAAAATGTCCACCACTGCCCAACTTTTGCCCTTAGAATAGTTAGTGTTGGATTTCAATTACTCTTGGAGTACAATGATCATGCTAATCCTTGAAATTTGACAGAAGAGAAAAATAATTTTCTAGACATGTCTGACCAAAATGAACAATGCTAAGAGCCTACCAAATAGCTACTCTATTTTAAAAGTGAACTGAGATATTATGGATGCATAAGGATGAACATAAAAGACAATAAATAAAATATTTACCCAGAAACAACAGCCTAATCTAGATATGACAAATATGGAGAAAAGTACATCCATAAAAGTTGCTATAGGAAAATTGATTCTAATGAATTATATCAAAAGATATTAATTCCAGGAAGATGGAACATTTAGGAATAACAAGACCATATAGATTGTATAAATTACTAGGATAATTTTTCTTCTGATATCATGACAGGAAAATTTTTTTTTCTTTTTTGAGACAGTCTCGCTTTGTAGTCCAGGCTGGCCCTGAGCTCACTATGGTGCCCAGGCAAGCCGCCACGAACTCAGCAATCCTCTTCTCTCTGCCTCCCGAGTGCTGAGATTACAGGTGTGAGCCACCACGCCCGGCACTGTGGTATGTGGTGTTGATTGCTGGTGGGCATGAGTCACCACACCCAGCATTGTATGTGGTTACCGGGGATCAAACTCAGGACCTTGTGCTTGCGAGGCAGGCGCCGGAACCACTGAGCTAACCCTCCGGCCTGACAGGAAAATATTTTAATGAAAGCAGTACAAATTATGAATAAAAAATTTGATAAATAAGTTACATTAAAGTAACTTTTGTTAATCTAGTATATGTGCTGCCGAAGCGAGCACACTTCTGTTAATCTAATCAAAGGAGTATTAAGAAGGTAATTTGAAAAGCTAAATTTCTTTTTAATTGAATTCTTTATTGGTACTTTTTTTTTTTTTTGAGACAGGGTCTCGCTTTGCAGTTCAAGCTGGCCCTAAGCTCACTATGTAGCCCAGGCAAGCCTCAAACTCAGCAATCCTCCTGTCTCTGCCTCCTGAGTGCTGGGATTACAGGTGTGAGCAACCACGCTCGGCTATTGGTACATTTTATATACATCTCACAATCACACATACACTGGGGAATTTGTACCAGTATATGACACAAGTTAATTCTCATTTTTACCCACATCACTACTCACCCACAACTCCCCACCCCCTATATACATGCTCTTTTATTTTCTTTCAGAATCATATTTATTCCTTCCCCTCATTACATTCTCACAGCAGATTTCCTTTGAAATTTCCCCTTCTACAAAAACTGTCATTTTTTCTAGAGCTCATTTACATCTACAGGTGATCATATCAAAGAGAATATCTGGTATTTGCCTATCTGTGATCCATTTATTTCACTTATTAGTGTGTCCTCCAGGTGTATCCATTTGCACATAAATGAATCAATCTTGCCATTCTTTATGGCAGAATAATGCTCCATTTTATGAAAAAAAAAAAAAAAAACAGATCTTCTTTATCTAGTCTCCAGTTGATGGGCATTTGGGTTGTTTCCAAGATTGAGCTATCACAAACTGAGCTGCTATGAACAAAGGTGTACATCTGTCTTTCCAATATGATTTCTTAAATTCTTTTGGGTATATTCCTAGCAGGAGGATAGCAGGGTCAAATGGGACCCCTAGTCCTAGTTTTCTGAGAAATCTGCACACGGATCTCCACAATGGTTGCACAGGTCTCCAATGCCACCAGCAGTGGAGAAGGGTTCCTTCCTCCCCACAGCCACGCTAGCATTTCTTGTTGGTTGATTTTGTGATAGCAGCCATTCTTTGTGGAGTGAGATGAAATCTCAGTGTTGTTTTCATTTGCATCTCTCGAATGACCAATGATGTTGAACATTTCTTCATATGCTTCTTGGCTGCTTTGACTTCTGCCTCTGAGAAGTGTCTGTTCATTTCAGATGCCCATTTTTGAATTGGGTGTTTAAACTTGGGGAGGCTGTTCTGTTTGAGTTCTTTATATATTGTAGATAATAGCCCTTTGTCTGATAAACACCTAGTAAAGATTTTTTTCCCATGTTGTTGGTTGTCTTTTAGCAGTGCCAGTGATTTCTTGCTGTGCAGAAGCTTTTCAGTAGGATGAGATCCCCATTTGTTGATTCTTTCTGCTAGTTCTTGTACTATAGAGGTTTTATTCATAAAGTCTCTGCGTAAGCCAATGTCTCCAAGAGTTTTACCTAGCCTGTTTTCCAGCAGGCTTATTGTTTCTGTTTTAATGTTTAAGTCTCGAATCCATTGTGAATTTAGTTTTACACACGGTGAAAGAGATAGGTCTAGCTTTAGTTTTTGCATTGAATCTGTATAGTAATTGTGGGAGTCTAGCCATTTTGGCAATGTTGGTTCTCCCTACCCAGGGACAAGGGATGTATTTCCACTTTCTGATATTCTTTTCTATCTCGTTTTTCAGAGTCTTATAGTTTTGAGAGTAGAGGTCTTTCACCTCCATTGTTAGGCTGATTCCTATATATTTCATTTTTCTGGGTGCTATTGTGAAAGGGATTGACTCCCCAATTTCTCTTTCAGTGAGTCTGTTGTTTGTGTAGACAAAGGCTATTGATTTTTGAGCATTGACCTTGTATCCAGCAACACTACCAAATTTGGTAATTAAGTCTAGCAGTCTTTTGGTTGAGTTTTCAGGATCCTCTAGATAGAGTATTACATCATCAGCAAATAATGACAGTTTAACTTCTTCCTTTCCTATCTTTATTCCTTTTATATCTTTGTCCTGCCTGATTACTATGGCTAACATTTCCAGCACTATATTGAAAAAGAGTGGTGACAGCGGGCATCCTTGTCTCATTCCTGAACTTAGTGTAAAAGCTTTCAGTTTTGGCCATTAAGTATGATGCTGGCTGTTGGTTTCACGTAAATAGCTTGTATTAAATTTAGATTAAAATCCATCTATTCCGATTCTCTGTAGGGTTTTGATCATAAATGGGTGTTGGATTTTGTCAAATGCTTTTTCTGCATCTATTGAGATGATCATATGGTTTTTGTCCTTGAGTCTGTTAATATAGTGTATTACGTTGATTGATTTATGTATGTTGAACCAGCCTTGCATCCCTGGGATAAATCCGACTTGATCGGGGTGTATAATTTTCTTGATAATTCTCTGCATTCTGTTTGCCAGTATTTTATTGAGGATTTTCGCGTCAGTGTTCATTAGAGAGATTGGCCTGTAGTTTTCTTTTTTTGGGTGGATCTTTTCATGCCTTTGGAATCAGGTTGATGGTTGCTTCAAGGAATGATTTGGGGAGTACTGCTTCCCTTTCAATTTCATTAAAAAGATTGAGAAGTACTGGTATTAACTCTTCTTTAAAAGTTTTGTAGAATTCAGCAGTGAAGCCATCAGGACTAGGGCTTTTCTTTGTTGGTAGGTTTTTTATTACATTTTCAGTTTCCCAGATTGATATAGGGTTGTTTAACATTTTTATATCCTTTTCATTCAGCTTTGGAATTTCCTCTGTGTCTAGGAATCTACCCATTTCTTCTAGATTTTCCAACTTTTTGGAGTACAGATTTTCAAAATACATGTTTATTATCCTTTGAACTTCCACTGAATCTGTGGTGATTTTCCCATTTGCATTCCTAACAGCATGGATTTGAGCCTTTAAAAGCTAAATTTTGAAGAAATTTGAAGAGCATACAAACTAACAGAAAATGGAATCAAATACATAATATACATATAATTTGTTTACAGATTTAAATCATGTACTTTTACAGTTAGGTATACTTTTCTATTTATGATGAATAATAACTCATTACTCCAATGAAATTTGATCAAAATTATGCACACACTCTTGTTTGATGTTCATTAAACTAAAATGAACTTTTTAGCCACATTGTTAATTAGAGAAATTGCAATAAGGGAATATGCATATATCTTGCTGGCAAAAATTAAGAGTCTGACACTAACAATGTTCAGAAAAACATCCAAACCACAATGTGAGCTACAATTTGCTATCATGTTATTAAAGTTAACAGTGATTCTAGGATAGACCATGATAATTCCATTCACAAGCACATGATCAATAGGAATTTTTGCACATACCTATCAAGAAATTGAAAAGAAATTTCAACCTAGATTTAAAGAGAAAAAATACCATAAAATTAATACCATTGGCACAAGACAGGATGAAAAACATGGTGGTATAATCATACAATGGAGTATGAAACAGGAATACAAGTAAATTGTCTGTCTGTTCCATATAGAAAAAATGAAGCTAGTTGTAAAGATATACAATAAAATTCAAAACTTACAAACTGAAGAATCTAGACATACAGATTAGATAGTTAGATGGATAGGTCTCAATATAACTCTTTAAAAAATGGAGTAAGAAAATTTTCCAGCTGTTTCTTCCATGTAGAGGGAAATCATGCTATTTGCAGAAAACACAATTATTTTCCAAAGTTTGTCAAATTTTGGTTTTTAAAAATGTTTAGTATGTTAATTTTACTATTATTTTTTATTGATGAGTATGATTTACAGTTTTAGTAAACCATTCATAAAGCAAGTATTCTCAAAGAAGTAAAAATGGACATACAGCTGGGTGTGGTGGCTCACTCCTGTCATCCCAGCACTGGGGAAGCAGAGGCAGGAGGATTGCTAAATTTGAGGCTTGCCTGGGCTACATATAGTGAGCTCAGGGTCAGACTGAAGTACAAAGCAAGATCCTGTCTCAAAACGAAAAAAATATAAAATAAAAGAATGTACACAAAATATTCTATTTGAGAGCAGAGATGATTTCAATTAATATAAAACCCTACTTTCTCACACTGCATTTTCTAAAATAAAACAAAGTCAGAGTTAAGCAGCACATGGCATGCTGTCCGAAGAGAGAGACATAGTCCCAAGACTGGGTACAGAGTGTGTTACTCTTTTTATCTCCCTATTATCTCTTTTTCCTTCTTATTAACCAGCCACAAGCAAAGGTGCCTGTGAGGGTTGAACACTGAACCTTAGCTTTGCTTTCTATAGTTTTTGATGAAGACCATAGGCAATGACACACGGACATATGCTTCAAAGCCTTTGTAGACCGCTGTGTGGCAGATATAACTTGGGGAACACAAAAGCCCAGGAGATCCAGGCAAAACCAGCTTGAAGCAGAATCTGACCGTGTTTTGACAAGTTACTGAGCAAATGCTGACAGTTTCATTTGAGCTACATGTATATGATTTATGAGTTATCTGCAGATGCTCTATGGTTAAATACATATTGTTAAATACATATCTCAAGCATTAATTTGTGCTAAAATAACTGTTCAAATTAAAAATGTTTAGGTTTCAAAACTATACTTTTGAAATATAGGACTATTTCAAGGATAAGAGAAAGAATTCCCATATGCTCTACTCTTCAGCTTCCACTAATATTAGCCTGGCACATTCACATGCTGTTTGTTCAAATATTTTGTAGAATGTCTGTCAGTTGAGACTTATCTGTGTGCATGAGTCAAATTGTGTGTTTTTGGAAGAAGATTACAGAGAGGAAAAATTGCCATTTTCATCAAATTACTTTGAGAGTACACAGTATAAACATAATTTAGCCCCATTAACATTATAATTGATATCATAATGAAAATGGTGTTTGTCAGGTTTCTCCATGGAAATAATATCTCTCTCTTGTTCTACTGTGCTTTTCGGAAAAGTGTCCCTGTTCTATGTACACAAAGGAGTAGGGAATCATGCTTCAATTTTGTGTGATGAAGATTCTATACAAGTTGTTTAGAATCCTTCAGAATGAAAGATTTATTATCCTACATTTAATATTTATTGTATCAGTGCAGAAACTGACACAGACAGATAGAGACAGAGAGACAAATTTTAAATTCAGACACAAGAAATTCAAGGCTTGCCTTGTATATGTTCTACCCCAGTCCTAGAATTAGCCATTTATCTAAGGAGCTTTTGCTTTTTTTCATTAAGGAATGATGTTGAAAGTCAATATGCGGACATAGTTCAGCTGTCCTCATTTATAACCCTTTTTGGCTAGCAGAGAAAGGAGATGCATATGCAAGTACAGTAACTCGTGTGTATCTATTGATTTCATAAATATTTCTCTATATTCTCTTCAGTTTCTATCTTTAATCACACCTGTGGTTAATCTGATTGCTCCAGTTTTAGTCCAGTACTACAAGGATGACTGGACACTGTCCTTGGCTGAAGCCTCCCTTTCAGAACAATGAGAAATTCTGGTCCCTAATGTCCATCAAGGTTTTTTTAGTTTCATTAATATCAGAATTTTTACCCAAATTCTCATGTGAAAGAACTTTATCAACTAAAAGGAGTTCTTAGGTATTATTTTTTTTAACTTTTACTTAGTCTTACAAGCTCAAGTTTTTCCATGTGTCCTTAGATCAACATGTTTCTTTATGTCTTTCAATGTGTGATGCAACTAGACTGTTCTGTCATATTCTGCTTTTCATTCATAGATTGTTTCCAAAATTATACTTAATTTACATACATTAAGGTTCATTTATGTGTTGTTAAATTTTGTGGCATCTGACAAGTGCATAGCATCATACATTAATGATTACAATATGACACAAAATACTTTTACTTCTCTCAAATTCCTCTATCAACTCTCTCTTTTGGAAACTTTCTACTTTCCCCCTTTTTTATGGTATTGGGATTTGGGCCCAGGGCCATGCTATCATGGAGCTCCATCCTTAGCTCCCTTCTTTAATTACTTATTTTTATTTTGAGAAAAGTTCTGGCTAAATTACCCTGACAAGTCTCAAATTTGTAATCTTCATGCCTCAGCCACTGTCAGCGCTGAGGTGATAGGTATGTGCCGCCATCATCATTCCAGGCTGTCCCCACTGCTCCTGGCTGCTGTTCCCCTTATCTATTGTTTTCCTTATGATAGACTATATCTTTATACCCCTTTCAGACTGGTTTCTCTGCTTTGGTGTACATACCTAAAATTCATCCATTTATTTTTGTGGAGGCATTTCTTTACTCTCATTTAAAGTTTTTTTCATTTTTTAAAATTTAAATAAAGTTTAAAAAACTGTTGTTAGTATATGTTTGCAATGTATAATTATTGCATTCATTACTAAGAATCAGTACATTTACTAACACATCTTAATTATTTTGCTTTCCCTTTCTGTCTTCCCCTTCCCATCTGCAAAAGATCTACTATATATTCCTGTTTTATATTACCTTGTATTGTGCTTTTAAAATTGCATATAGTAGCGAGACCCTGTCTCAAAAAAAAATTACAGTTTGGATTTCTCATATAAGAAAGCTATGTGCTATTTAAACTTGTGGATTTGATCGGCCCTTTAAATCCTCGAAAATATATCATTATATGTACTTACCATATTATTTGTCAATATATCTAATAGAGGACTTCTACTTATTTGATTTTTTGGCCTATTAGAAAAATCTGTAAATATACAGGATTGTGCTGACATAAGTTTTCAGATCAATTAGTTTTAGATGAATACCTAGAGATGTGATTGATAAATATTACAATAAACTGAACCAACCTTGTAGGAAATCACCAAACTATCTCTTTGTTCCAATTCCAATTCTCATTAGCAAAAAAATGAGAATGTCTATTCTTTCTCATCCATACCGTCCTATTGCCTCTGTCGGATATTTTAGATTACATCCAAAGGAATTTCCGTCCAAGAGGTGGTAAAGGAATTTTATCGCTGATTTGCACTATGTAACATTGAGTTACATTGGCCATCTTTCTACATGCCTATGTCATTGGAATAATCTTAGTGACATGTCACTTCACATCTTTTTCTTGCTTTTTAATTTTATGTTTATTGTGTAGTTTTTTATTTTTTTAGAAATCATGGTACTTTTTATGGTAAATTTTTTATAAAAGTCCTTTCACAAACATTTATTTTATTTATATTTTTCAGTCAATAACTTTTTCTTTTTACAATGTATATACAAATATAAAATCTTCATTTTAATGAAATCCCACTTAATGATTTTATCTTTCACATGTTCTTTATTTAATATTTTACCTTAAAATTCACTAATGACTCTGAAGTCATGCATTACTTTCCTAGTCTTTCTTTTAGAAGTTTATAGATTTTCGTTATTCAGGTTACAGTCATTCATTTCTGAAAAAAGATTTGTTAAGAAAGACAGGTCTTTATCAACTATGGTTGGTTTTACTTTACTTTTTTTTTCTGCTTTTTGAGACAGGGTCTCGCGTTGTAGTTCAGGCTGGCTCTGAGCTCACTATGGTGCCCAGGCAAGCCGCCGCGAACTCAGCAATCCTCCTGTCTCTGCCTCCCGAGTGCTGGGATTACAGGCGTGAGCCACCATGTCCGGCATGGTTTTACTTTACTTTTTAATCAACATTTTGTAGATTTTGGCATATCAACTCTGTATAGTTGATTACATCCATATGTAAATACTTCATATTTTCAGGTACCATTGTAAATGATTTTTTGAAAATTTTTAAGTTAAAATATTTACTGTTCATGTATAAGAAAGACTGTGTTTATGTTAATTTTGCATCCCAAAAGCCTATTATATTCATGTATTGCACTAATGTAATTCACTTATTATTGTCTTGACAAGTGGGATAAGCTGGCCACATAGGGGGAAATGGGGGAAATATGCTAGTACCAGCTAACAGCTCACCTTTTCAAGAGGATATCAGCCCATGTGCTGACTGTAAATAGACCCCTACTATTGTAAAGAAGGATGATCCTCAATTGATAATTCTACATGATCCCCCAAATCAGCATGTCTTGTATTAAATATGTATATCAAGTTTTCTGAAACTTTTTTTGGGCCATGTAGTCAAAGATGGGCCATTGGAGTCAATAGAATATACTAATCAACTGTGTGCGAATAATAACAGAAAAGAGAAGAACTGGTAAATGATAGCATCATTCAGAGAATTTAGGAACATAAGACAAGAAAAATTGAAGTTTAAACACATTGAGTTTTAAATTTGAATACAGAGCAAATCTAAATGCTGTGTAAATATTTCTCCTATCGTGGTCTAAAATTTAGGACAGAGGTCAGGGACGGAGTTTACATTTGAAAGTCATCCAATTATAGGTGAGACTTGAAGCCAGACCTGCGGGAAATTGTCTAGAAAAAAATACAGTTACAAAATTGCTTAAATTCAAGGACTAATCTCTGGGGAATGCAAATGAGAAATGGTAGAATCTTGTAAAAATGATGCTGAAAAGCAATTTAATATGGCAAATGGAGGACTTCTGTTGACTAGGACATTATTCATTGACAAACTGTAGTGAGATCAAGGTTTCATTTGTGATTACACAATCATGGTTCCCTTATTCATTGTACAATAATGAGCCTTAACATTAACTAACCCATCATTAGTAATATTTAATTTTAATCTCTAGGATAATTTTCTTTATGTATAGATTATTTTTCCTTATAGTTGGAATCTTATATGATTTCCCAATATGTTATCATAGATTCTAGATTGTAAACCATTCTGCTCAGGAAAAACAAGGGGTCAAAGCTGTGGTAACTCAGCTTTACATGCTACATTTTCAGTGAATGATCTATAGTACTGCATATGAAATAAGGTAGTCGTAGATTAACATATCACTAATATTCATTGTGATTTGGTATATACAACTTTATTTGTTCATTTTCAGTATCAGAACTAAAAATTTAAGCTTTCTGTCCTATTTTGAGCACCCAATTGTAGTCTTTTACAATTTTCAAAAGTATTATATATATATACTCTACATTGAATTGTTTGCAAAATATGCATCTTTAGCATGTTTGAAAAGAAAATCTATGGTTTATTCTGTCAAAGCCTAGTTCACGGCCCATATATTTATGAGCCAAAGCTCAGAAGTCTCTTTTTCATATGTGTGGAAATACATTTTGATACATTTTTCACCTTCTAATAAAGAAAATAGTTAACATTTTGAATATTTGTCAGAATGAATGAGTGTCAGAATATTTGAATATTTGTCAGAATGAATGAGTGTCAGAAGAATGAGTATTATAGATAGGGGAGGGAAGAACTTACCCTGATCATGAGAAGTCATCTTGATGTTTTTATGTTGGCCTTGGTTGAATTACTATATCCTCACATGCATTAATCTTTTGATAAAGTTAACTATCCTAAAGATTAATTTTAAAAATAACCCTCATCTTAGAAATCTATGTAAGCCAAATTTTATGTGCATGTAACTGAAAAAATAAAGCATTTTTTTTGGGAATTTGTTAGATTATGAATTATAATCTACACTTAACACACATGGAATCAGGCCCTGGAACTTAAAAGAAATTAATACTGGTCACTAAAAATCTGAGCAACTATCTAGTGGTGAGGATAAAGTATAATACTTCTAGAGTACAAATACTATTGAAAAGCTTTGAGAAAAGTGTTAAAATCCAGAGAAGAGAAAAACAGACTTCCAATAGTGAGTCACATTTGAATTGAAGTCTACTCCCATATCTAATCCCCTAAAAATATTAACCTCCTTGGAAAATTAGTTACTTCATATCCTAAAGAATTTAAAATGCAAAAGTTCACATTATAATTGTGTTTAATTTGGCGACTATAAAAGAATGTTCAGGATTGGGAACTTTGCCAAAAGAAATGACTATAGAAAAATCTCCCTTGGAAAATTTCTGGTCACCATGAAGCCACATTTTTTAAGGTTTTTTATTTCTCCAACTTCTTTCACACCTTAGCAGTTTCTGTTTTTAAAGACCATATTGGTGCAGAATTGCACTTAACCATGGGTGCACATTCCCTCAACTCTCGAGGCTTCCCTGACTTACTTTCTATTTTTAGCCCATTCAGTTACAGGGTGGGCAATTTTAGAACCATCTGAAATAGAATATGTCTAATATGTCTAATAAAACATTACTCTTGTATGAGCATTATTTTTATTAGAATATTTTTTTCTTTTAAAAAGTATCGTAACCTTAATAGTAGTGTAGCTCTGTAGCAATAATGGTAAGATTTCAGTTTGAGGTCTGTTTATATGAGATTTGCCTTAACCAAAAGGGAACAGGCTGGAAAGAACCAAATTTGATTTCTCAAGTGAAGTTAGTAAGGATATAAACACAAAATAATTTACAAATGACCAGAAATAAATGGGCAAATATCCAGCTAAGCAACATTGCTAATTAGATTTTTGCACTGACTGTCTCTTGAAAAAAAAAAATAGGAAGCTGACTATATTTCAAATAACCTACATGGACCCACTAATTCACCACAGTGTCATGCCCCAACTCAGGCAAGTTCATGGTGTTGAGAGAGTTTAATTGCTCTTTCTGAATGTATTGGTTTGCAGTTCTCAAATGGGAATTAAGCAGAAAGGAAGAAAAAAGATAAAAAAGAGCTAAAACCTGATTATTAATTTCAAGCTGCTAAATTCCTATAAGCTTCTTTTCTTCTTTTCATTGATTTTATAGTAGCTCACAATTTTCCTGTATGAGACAAGTAATTCTGCTTTGCTCACCTAATTTAAACAGTACCATTTGACATTTTGGGGTTATCTAATAATGAAGTCACCAGGCAATCAGCTTTAGTATTATCATTTCATGTGTGAAATGAAAAAAAATTTTAAAAGACAGGCTAGCTTGCTTAAATTTCATTGGATGGCAGTATTTCTCAAATAGAAAGCAGTATTAGTGATGGAAAGTAAGTTATTATTGCTGGTTTAATAATGAGGAAAAGTATAATTTTCCCCCTCTAATACTAATGTTATTGAAAAAACATTTCACAGAGGCAAAGTGCCAAAATTCAGTGAGTCTGTAAATTTCTTGATTGATTTTTGAGTAATAGATTCAAAAGGGGATGAAGAAAGGATTGAAAAAAAATATTTTGGACTTTAAAATGCCAGATTGGTAAAAGAATAAATAGCAGCAGGATTAAACTGACACAAGGAGGTGGTGTTCTTACTTTCCTTAGTAAAGGAAGAGAAAGTGAGTCTCAGCACAGTTTGCATGTGTAAGAAGGCACACTCAGAAGTGCTGTGCAGTGGCATTTAATGAAAGTCTAAATTCTGCCTCTTCTCATTAATTTGATTCATGGAGCCAGTAACAGGGAGATAACTGGCAAGTGTGGCCTGCTGTGAAAATGACCACATGTTCCACATCCGTCAGTTTAACATCTGAAAAAGAAACCTAGAAAAATGAGTCTCTTATAGGTTTCCCTCTCCTCCCTTTGAGCTGTTACTACTCCGATACTGATTCTTTGAGTGCTCGCCACACTGCTTTTTACTCCAATTACCAGGGCATGCGCTACACAGTCATAGACATTCCAATAAGAAGAACCAAAATTCTCCCTTTCCTTTATCATCTCTTCATAGACTCAAACTGAAGGGTAAATTTTAATGACATAATGAAAAATACATCAGCTTTCCCCTTGTAGAAGAAGAAGAGTAGTAAATTAATAACAATAAATATTATCTGGAAAGAATATTTATTTCATCTAGTCTAATTTTTTCTAGATAATACCTAAAATAAAAGATTTAATGAAGACACTGGTTTGAGTCTAAGATCAGAAAGCTTTAAAAATCCATCTTTCATTAATAAACAACTATTTTCATAAAAAATTTAATAGTTGGGTCAGAGATTTAGCTCAGCAGTTCCGGCGCCTGCCTCTCAAGCGCAAGGTCCTAAATTCAACCCCTGGTAACCACATACAATGCTGGGCGTGGAGACTCATGCCCACCAGCAATCAATACCACATACCACAGTGCTGGGCGTGGTGGCTCACGCCTGTCATCCCAGCACTCAGGAGGCAGATGCAGAAGAATTGCTGAGTTCAAGGTTTGCCTGAGCTAAATAGTGAGCTCAGGGCCAGCCTGAACTACAAAGCAAGATCTTCTCTCAAAAAAAAAAAAAAATTAGAAGTTTCCATCCCAAGAAAATTACAGTTATCTGACCAAATGTTTTTGCTGAAATAACCATGAATCCTAGTCTCTTCCCTATTTTTTTCCCTCTGAACCTAGAAAGTGATTAAACACCTGTTCGGTTAACTGATTTATTTCCCCTTTTCAAGGCTAGAGTAAGGAGTTCTCTGAAGAGAAAATGTAATGAACCAAGGTCCTTGTCTAAAATAATATAAGGATTTATTAGATTGAACAAAAAGGATTTTCCTGTCATCCAATGAGTTGTTCTGGTTTCTTTGTGGCTTTTTTTTTCTATACTGGGAATCAAGCTATGAATGACTTTCTTCATATGTTTAAATATGCTTTGGGAATATGTTAATTGATAAACAGCAGAGTTTCATATATATTTGCTTTGGTAAAAATAAGGGATCTAAACGTCTATTATAGGAAGGAATATAACAGCAAAGAAATTATAAAATAAGCTGGAATCCCAGTACTCTGAGAGGCCAAGGCAGGAAGGTCCAAATTTTGGAGTTAACAATTCATGAACCTTGTCTCAAGCTAAAAAAAAAAAAAAAAAAAAAAAAAAAAAAAAAAAAAAAAAAAAAAAAAAAAAAAAAAAAAAAAAAAAAAAAAAAAAAAAAAAAAAAAAAAAAAAAAGCCCTGCATAGAGCTGAGTGACAAGGGACTTTGTTCAGTCCTCAGTACCATAAAGAATTGTAGAGATAGAGATTTTTCTGAATTTCTTCTCTTGGAATGGAGTAAAGCAATGAGGCCAGATATAGAGCAGGAGGCATCTCCACATTGACAGGAATGCTCAACTGTACTCCCGATTTAGTGTGATGTGAAAAGGCAAGGGAAAGTGCAGGATGCGCTAAAGCAGGATCCTAGGGTAGATGACTGGGTGATTCTCGAACTCAGGTGAAAAAAAAATACTATTATCTGTCTGGGTCTGTACTCCTTAAATATTAGCAAGGTAAACAAAACAGTTCTATCTTACTTACGTTGTGAATCAGAAATTCATTCAGGAATGCATTTGTTTGGTGGTCGCTGTTCTCCCGCCCGTCTCTGATACTGGGGTTCAGATCTCAGTTGTTGCTGCGTCCTCTGGAGACTGAGGGAGTGGCTGTGTCCCGCTCCACGGTGGCTTTCCCACGCACCTGGGAGCCGGGCGTGGCTGCCGCCTCGCACTACGGTCCTCCTCCACGCAGACCTCACCTTAGCTGCTGGAGCGTTGCGCAGACGTGGCAGCTGGCGTCCTCTGGAGAAAGTCATCTAAGAGGACGGCAAAGCCCATATAACACTAAGTCTTATTTCAGAGGCTGACTACTTCTAAAATTGTTTCTTATGTGAGAATTAGGAGTTGTTTACTTAAGGGGGGAAGGATACATTTATGCCATGGTGAGCAAAGAGAAGAGAAAATTTAACCTTCTGCAAATAATTCATCCTGCATCTAACCATGAAATATTTTCGTTTCTATGATACGACATAAACCTACCTTTCCATTAACTACTGAAGGGAAAATCTGTTGTATGGAAAATCCAAAATCAATTAAAAATACATTATATATTGGGGGCTAGGCGGGGAGTAATTGTCATTTTAATTATTTCTGGCCAAACTGCAATTAGTTTGTGTTCCCTGAGAACACACCTGTTAAAAGTGAAGGCCCAAACGAGACAGTAGGGATATGGGAGGATAGACTTAATGTTTAAACTTTCTTTAGAAAATCTGTGAACATTTTAATTCCTGTGGAGTAGTCAACATCACACCCTCTCTCATCAGGATTAAATTGTAGGTAGAATTTTAATTGATTATATGTCTTTTCACATCTTTATGATTTGTTTTACAATGTTGATAGTTTGAGTAGAGCAGAAGTTAGTATTCAGTCATAGTGCTGGGATACAGTAGAAAAAGAAGGAAATGGCAAAATGTGATTAAAGAAGAGAGATAAGGCAAAAGGCAAAGTGTGAATAAAGGCTTTGGAAATGACACCTCTGGAGAGACACAGAAGCTAAAGGAGAGTCAAGATGCCCTATAGAATTGTGCTCTGCGTGTATCAGGACTGAGAGAGCTGAGTCTTGTCCAGAGATCTAATGGCTTGTGCTTTGTTTCAGTATGTGTTTCCGGGAAGTAATTAGAACCTTCCAGATGTAAATTCAGAAAAGCATTCTGAATTAAAATGGATTGATTAATTTCATTCACTTAACCCTTATTTATGGTATTTACTCTGTCGATTGGCTGTCAGGTGACACATTAGTTTTAGACTCATAATCATATTAACTACAACAGAGTAAAACCAATTGTCAAAATCATTTTGATCTTTCTAAAAGTGAAGGGAAGAGATGATAAAATGTAATTGAAAATCACTGTTATGGTTTGAATCTAAAATGTCCCTAAACGTTCACTTTCTGAAAGCTGACTCGCAGTGCAGCAATGTTCTGAGGTGGAGCCTTGAGTGGGATTAGATTATGAGCACTTTAACTTCATCAGCACCTGGGTGAGTTCTCACTGAATGGCTTTTAAGAGGTGGGGCACAGTTGGAACAAGTCCCTCATTGAGTGAATGCCTTGAAGGGTTTATTTCTTCACTAACCCTCTTACCAAGGTGCCTGCCCTCTCTCTGCCCCTTGTCCACCAGGAAGTGAGGTGCTTAGTTCCACCACACAATCCGCCATGATGTTTTGTCTCACTACAGGCCCAGAAGTAACAGAGCAAAATGAGCTTGGTTGAAACTTCTCAAACTGTGAGTCAAAGTAAATACTTCCTCCTTTAAGTTGATTCTTTTAGGCAATATTATAGGCAGCTAAGTTAGACAGAAATTAATATACAGTTAAGTGGAACATGAGTCTCAAAGAAGTCAGAAGAAAAATAGAGACATCAAGAGTGGTTGCTATCATGAAATTAACCATCAACAAATGCTGGCAGGGCTGTGGGGAGAAAAGAACCCTTCTCCACTGTTGGTGGGATGTAGACTAGTGCAACCACTATGGAGATCAGTGTGGAGATTCCTCAGAAAATTAATATTACAGGTCCCATTTGATCCTGCTATTTCCCTACTAGTTATATACACTAAAGAACTAAAATCATCATATCACAGTGACATATGTGTCCCTATATTTATACCAGCACAGTTTGTAATAGCTAAATCTTGGAAACAGGCCAAACCCATCAACAGGAGACCAGATAAAGAAGATGTAATGTGGAGCTCTGGGCCCACCGTGCTGTGAGTCCAGCGGACTGCGGAACTTACGCCGGATGAACCGGACCCAGCAGCTCCAGGCCCGCCGTGCCGTGATTCCAGCGGACTGGGGAACTTGCAGCGGACGGACCGGACCCAGCAGCTCCGGGCCCGCCGTGCCGTGAGTCCAGAGGACTGGGGAACGAGTGGCAGACGGACCGGACCCAGCAGCTCCAGGCCGCCGTTCCGTGTTTCCAGCAGACTGAAGAACGAGCAGCGGGCGGACCAGACCGAGCAACTCCGACCCCACTGTGCCATGCTTCCAGCGAACTGAGTGAGCAGCACGCGGACCCGGCTGCAGGGTACAGTCCATTTCCAGTGGACTGAAGGCCACCCAGCAGCACACTGTATCCTGGAGCTGTGCAGTGAGGAGTCAGACATAGAGGTAACTCATAAGCTCAAAGTATGCAGTATAGAATCTAACAAACCTTTTTTGTCTTATTTACTGTGTTTAATACTGATATTGGCATTTATTGTATTATGGTAACAAACATGATGTGATTGTTCTGCTCAAATACCTACCATGATGTGTCAGGAGTGAGAACTCTCAAGGGTTATTACAGATTCAAGGAGGACCCCCGAGGAAAGTGCTGCTTCCAAGAGGCCCCAGATAATAGAAAGAGACCTGCAACAAACATTGTCCTGTCATCAGTCAAAGAAGAGCATTAAAAACAAAGAAAGAGTAGAAATGGGAAAATACACAAAAAATCAGACACAAAGATCACCACCACAGGGAAATTCAGAGAAAAGGGAAATAGGGCAAACTGAAACTCAAACACCAGGACTCTTGGAGATGGTAACTAAAGCAGATCTAGTAAAATGGAAAACAGAACTCATCTCTGAGATCAAAACAGAGATACTGTCCTCAGTGAAAG
>PVIC010025772.1:0-25009 GCA_004025085.1 Thryonomys swinderianus
GGGCTTCTGCCCGGCACAGAGCCCAGGAGCCCGGCAGGTGGGCGTCTCTGTGGACAGAGGATCGCTGAGGATATTGTGAGCCAGGACCTGGGGAGAAGCCAGTTGCTCAAGCCCTGCCCGGTCTGTCACTACAGCACCCAGAGAGTGGTAACTGCCTAGTATTTGGTGCAGTGATGGGTGACCGTGAAACTGTAGGCTCGGAATGCACCGAAGCCCTGGCCCCACCCTTGGGAGGTCGACTGAGCCTGAAGAGGACAGAAGACTTCAAGGCTTGCTTCATGAGTGAGAGAAAAAGTATCCCTGGAGCTTGAAGTGAGTGAAGATCGCTGACACCAAACCCCGGGCAAAACCCCCAGCCTCAGGCCTTCCCAGTGTAGCAGGAGTTCCTATGTACTCTCATTTACTTTTTATTGATCTATTTATCTATTTAGTTTGCATTTTTGAGATAAAGGCCTGCTACATAGTCCATACTGGCTTTGAACTCCCAAACATCCTCCTGCCTCGGCCTCCCACATGCTGGGGTTACAGGCCTGTGCCACTATGTTCAGCATGGCAAAGATTTTGCGTAAGGTCACAGAGCTGGGCAGGGGCACCTGTCCCCAGAAGCTGTTCAAAGGAAACCATGAGACAGACCCTAGGTCCTTCTTCAGGGGCGTCTGGTGACTTAGGATGCTCTTTACATCCCTCTTCCGGGGCCTAGGATTTAGCTCAAGTGGTACAGCAGTGCCTACCTTGGAAAGAAAGGTCCTGAGTTAGATCCCCAGTACCATCAGAACAACAACAACAACAACAGAAAAAATAAAATAAATCCCTCTTACATTTCCTTATCTGCAAAGTGGAGACAGGAATAATCCCTCCGTGGTGACTATACTGAGAGAGCAAAAGATACTTCAAACAGAAGGGCTCTGACAGTGCTGGCGGATGGGCTGTCCTCTGGGAGGAAGCTGTGCACTAGGGGCAGAAGCTGGGGCGGACCCCTCAGGGGATACAGGTGGCCCTGCCCTGAGCACGACTAAAGACCTTCATGGTCCACAGAGGCCTCCGCTCCCAGGCATTGCCTGGGGTGTGAACCCCATTTTCCCGCCACTACGACCCCCTCTGCCTGCCTCGCCACCTGTGCCTACACTGCACATATGTGTTCTCTGGGGTCAGCAGTGCTTCAGAGATGTCAGGGCCATGCCAAGAGTGGTGCCACACACGTGTAATCCCAGCACTGGGAGGCTGAGACAGGAGGAATGCTACAAGTCCAAGCCTGGGCTACATAGTGAGAGAGAAAGAGACCGACAGACAGACAGATGGAGACAGAAAGAGCCAGAGAGAGAGAGAGAGAGAGAGAGAGAAGAGAAATAGGAAGAGAAGTAGAGAAAGAAACCAGGCCCCACAAGGAGGCACACAGCACCATGGAAGAGGCCCCAACACAGATCCCAGAGGTCACAGGTCCCTCAACCCATCAATGTCACAGACTTGACACTTATATGCCCCCTGCAGGGAGAAACCAACCTGAGACACCAGCGCCACAGAGGTCAGTATTGCTGGGTAACCCTTGTGGTGATGGAGGCTCCCAGGGGCCTCATTTGGGGTCAAGGCCACCCCAACAGCACTAAAACTACAAAGCCACCAAGCCACCACTAGCAGCTATTCAGCCACCAGCATGAAGGGAACAAAGACTCACTCCCTAGGAAGTCAGTCCCCTGGAGTAAGTGTTGCTGTGCACACGACAGTCCCTCTTCTGTGACTAGAATGTGCTCAGTAAATACAAGGTGTGAACATCAATCCTAATTATCAGCGCCCAGCACCCAGCAGGTACGCAGTAGACGACAGTTCCCTGGACTTGAAGGAGCAGAACTGAAGGCAGTTGGCAGCCCCCATGCCACCCCAGAGCCATCACCCTGTGCAGGGCAGACAGGCCTATAGATCTCCAAATCTAATCCTGTGGCACACAGATGGGGAAACTGAGGCCCAGAGGGGAAGTACTGGCCCAAGGTCAGAAGCAGGATGTCCCTAGGACCTGAGTCTCCCAGGCCAATACCTCAGGATCAAGTCCCCCAGACCAGAGGTAGGGCTGCAGTGTGGGACTCAGGCAGCCTCCTCCAAGGAAAGGCAGCACCCCCAAAGGGAGGCCAGGGTGGGGGTGCTGAGGCTTTGCCTCCTGCTGCCACCTGGGTAGGGTCTTCAAAGGGGAAGAGGTCACAAGGGTTTCCAGAGCCCCTGGGAGCCGGGGGTGTCGGCCACACTGCCCAGGCACTGAAGTGACTCTCCACCTCCGTGGGTCTGGTCCTTCTGGCTGCCTCCCCACAAGACTCCCTTTCCTTCTCTCTCACCCACTCTTCTGTACCCCCTCACTCTATGAGATCGGAAGAAGGGTTCACACCAGGCCCCCGTGACCCCAGAGCCTCTCTGGTCCTTCCCTTCTGCCACCCCCTTCTGAAGCTTCTTTCTGGACACTCCCTGGGGGTGGTGATGTTGAGGCCACAGCTGGAGGCCGGGTGCCATCTAAGGGAAGCCAGCGGCCCTCTGCTTGAGCACCTGCCTGGCAGGAAGCAGGAGGGGACTTTGCTGGAAACCTGCCTTTAATCTTGGCTTCCTGTTTTCTACCCTGGGGACTGCCCAGGGTGTCTGAGTTTCAAGCGACTTCACACCAGCTTCTCTAAACTGTCAACTCTGCCGGCGAGGCAGGGGGGGTGGCCAGGGAAGGAGCAAAAGGGCTGCATGGGGGCCCTGGGTGCAGCCCACCGAAGGTCCCCCACACTGTCACCATACCTCACACCCAGTCCTCCTCTTTGTGCCACTGGACAGGTCCCAGCGCCCAGGGACAGGTGGCCTGGCCTGGGGAACCTGATGTTGGTCCTGAAGCCTGATCTGATGTCACCTGTCTCACAGCGTGCTCAGAGATCAAGTTGCTGAGCACTCTCCCAGCCTGTCCCTTGTCACCCTTGCTCCGTCTCTCCTGAGGGTCCTGCTGGCTTCTCAGAGGCATCACTCCCTACACATGGTGTCCCACGGGGAGCTGTCCCTGGCTCCCCTGTGCCTACCCACTGCTGCCACCCACACCCATGTCCGCCACCACTCTGGGGACTGCACAGCAGCCTCCACAGCTCCTTCTGCTCACATAACAGCCCACACTCAATAATCCAGTGGCATGCGACACCCTGAGGTCTGCTCTGCTCCTCTCAGACCCCTCTACTTGGTTCCTAGCCTGGTCCCCTCTGCCATCCTGAACCCTCCTAGCCTCGGGATCCTTAGCCATTGTCCCTTCCTCCCTTCGCCTGCACTGCTCTGCCCCTCTCTAGGCCCAAAGCTGCGCCCCAGTCCACTCCAGTCCCTGGGGGTGATCGTTGCCTTCACCCCCAGGTGTCTGATCACCCTGGGTATTTATGTGTCCTCTTGGTCAAGAAAGGCAAGGGTCTGGCTCATCCCTCCACAGCATCGCAGGAAGGCCAAGAGGTACTCGGTAAGTATCGTTGCCCCTGAATTGACAAATAGGGACATGACCCTCAAGCTGCAAGCTGATTGGCTCTTCGCCTAGGGGCGGGTCTGGGGGGTGGAGCCTTAATCAGTTTGTTCAGGATTCCATCTCCAATTCCTGGGATTCAGGAAGGTCACAATTTTTTTTTTTTCTTGTTACCTTGATGAGGAAAGGTGGAGCCAGAATTCAAATGTGAGTTTATTTGACTCCAAAGTTCACCCGCTGGGCTACAGCACACCCAGGGGGAAAAGTCAAGGTGTCTATGGTGGTAAAGCAAGGGGGGTTGGAGTTGGCACAGCTTGGTACAGGGATTAGAGTACCCCCCCCAATTCCCACAGGTCTTTCTTTCCCATACCCACGGAATCCTGCCCGGGGAAGTGGAGATGTCAATTTCTTTCTGTTTTTTGTTTGTTTGTGTTTGTTTTTGAGATTTAGTCTTGCTGTATACTTCTGGCTGCCCTTGCATTTACTCAAACTCAAAGCAATTCTCCTGCTTCAGCCTCCAGAAAGCTGGGATTTTAGTCGTGTGCCACCATGCCCAGCTTTCTTGTTCCTTCCTGAGGCCTTTGCAGAGAAATCGAAGTGCACCCCGCAGGCCAAGGCAGCCCCCACCCCTCGGCCCTGGTTATCGCTCCATCTCAGCCTCAGAGGAAGGCGAAGGCCAGCTCCACCCCCTTCTCCGAGCTGCTTATCTTGCTGCATCTGCAGTTGGTCGTCCCTCAGCAGAGGTGCAGGCAGAGCCAGAACTCACAGAGGGGAAGCTGAGCCCAGAGACCTTAGGTAACCAGCCCAAGGCCACACGACTGAGAAAGGGCCCACGAGCGATTTAACTCTGAGATCTGAACCTCAGATGCACGTTTGTCTCCTCCAGCATGCCACCCTCCTCTGTGAGACAGACGGGAGGCTTCCTCAAAGGGTGCCCCTCCCTCCGGAGGGCTGCCTCCTCCTGCTGGGAACCTGGTCCCCAGTGTTGAGTAGGGCTGAAGCTCAAAATGTGGTGCGCCCTCTGGGCTTTCATGGTCTTTGCAATCTTCAGCCACACCCTTTGCCCAGCTGTGTCTCCTGTGGGGCCCTCAACTGTCCTTTTCACTCTTGTTTTGCCCCCTTCCCACTACCCAGCAACGGCCCCTCCTCCCTGCCCACTAGTCCTGACTCCTCCTTCAGGGCCTGGACACCTTCTACTCTGTTGGGGTCCTTGGGTCTCCCGCCTCACAGGGCCCCATCCTGTGCCTGGCTCCGGCTTGGGCGTAGCTGCCCCCATGGCATCACTCTGGTCCCATCAGCAATAACAATTAGTAATAACAGTCTATGCTTAATTGGGGACTCTCCACGTGCCACCCACTGCAAATTAAGCACTTTATTCCATGTACTCATTTTCTCCCCAAGTGGGTGCTTTATTTTCCCCCGTGTCATCAAATGGGCTGTTACAGCACAGAGAGGTTCAGTGACTTGTCCAAGGTCACACGGCTACTGAATTCCCTTATGATCTCTGAGAAGCACATAAAGTTCAAGAAGTTCTTTGGCCCTCTGGGACACCTATGCGAGATGCAGGAACTCATCTCCTACTATGCATCCTACTCAGGACGTTGCTATTTATAGTTCCCAGAAGCCACTGTGCCCTCTCACTGTTCCCTCTACTGGAGTCTAGATCCGCTGTAATTTCCCACTCACCTTTTCCTGCTTCCCGTGGATCCTGCACAGCATCTTGAGTGTGTGTTTGTGTATGTTACTGGTATAGAACCAAAAGCCTTCACTCGAAGCTCCATCTCGAGCCCTTTTTATTTTTTATTTTGAGACAGGAGTCTAGGTTGCCCTCAAACTTTTGAACCTCCTGCCTCAGTCTCCAGTGCAGGGGGAATAACAGGTGTGTCCCCCATGCCAGTCCACCTGTTTGTCCACTTTTTTTTTTTTTGAAGATAGGGTCTTGCTTTGTAGTTCAGGCTGGCTGGAGCTACTATGGAGCCCAGGCAAACCTCAAACCCAGCAATCCTCCTGTCTCTGCCTCGAGTGCTGGGATTACAGTCGAGAGCCACCACGCCTGGCTGTTTGTCCACTTTTATCAGTTATCTCTTTACAGTAGTGATCCATTCGTCATCTTGTCTTTCAGCCCGACTGGTCTGAAAATTTGATAGCCATAAAAAGGACTCAGAGGACTCACTGCCTGTCACACTGGGAACATTAGGGAGCTATGTGAACGAACGAACGAACGAACGAACGAACGAACGAACGAACGAACGAACGAACGAACGAACGAACGAACGAACGAACGAACGAACTTACAGACGAGGCGCGGACCAGGCCTCCAGCGGTCCAGGGCTGGGGCGCTCAGTCTGCAGAGGCCACGTGGGAGGCCCGTGGGTTGCTTCTCCACTCACCGCGGGCGGGGGCGGGGCTCGGTTGGACACGCCCCTGCGCTGTCCGCTCTGCCCGCCAGGGGGTGCGCCTTGCCCCGCCGGGCAGGCCCGCTCGCGCAGGCGCGCTGGGGCGGGCGAGGACCGGGCGGCGCTTCCTCTCAGGGCCTGGCGCTTCCTCCCCGCGGAGCCCGGCGCGCCGAGCCCGCCCGCCCGCCAGCCGCGACCCGCCGCCGCCCTCCACCCTCCGCGCGCCCTGCCAGGGTACCTTCCGGGCTGGTCCCGCGCGCGGTTGCCGGCGCCCGCCCCTGCCCCGTGCGCGTCGCAGCCTCGGCCCGAGCCCGCGGGGCGTGGAGGAGAGGAGCCCGCGGCCCGATCGCGCGCTCGGGCGGCCTTGGCGGCGGCACTGGGCGCAAAGCCCGCCGCATTGTCCCCTCCCGGCGCCGTCCCCACCCGCGCTTCCCGGCGCCCGTCCGGACCCTTTGTGCCGCCGGGCACCGCGCCCCGCCCCCGCCGCAGGGTCCGTCCCGCAGGCCGCCGATGTCGCCTGGACCGCAGCGCCCCGCGGAAGGTGAGTGTCCGGCGGCGGGCGGGGCGCCCCGTAGTAGGGTAGGCGGGAGCCCCGCTCTTGCCAGCCGCGCGTCCACTCCCATCCCCCACCTGATCCCGCATCGCGTGTTCGACTTCGCCCATGGGTCACCATGAGACCCTATGGGGATTCATTTCGGTTCGACCGAGTCCCCAGCCCGTGACCAGCTCGGGGTGGGCTGCTGCCCTGAGGAAGAGAACCTCTATGGGCCGGGGCTTTGAGAGTGGGCAGGGCCCCTGGGAGTTTGCTCATCGCCGCCCCTGCTTCTTTGCAGGTGCCCTGGTATGCGTGGTTTTGACCTGTCCCTTGGTCCTGCTTGGAGGCCCTACTGTTCCGAGGCCCCCTGGGGACCAGGCACTTCTTGACCCTTGCTAGAAACCTGGGAATGAACCTGTTACCTTTGGTCTTAGGGGAGACCCAGCCTAAAGCAAGGGACTTGTGACCCTTGGGCAAGGATACCAGGCAGTGCTCCCATCTCCAGTGGATGTGACAGCAGGCTTTAGCAGCATGGAACCCTGCTCGCTGGTTTTCCCAGGCTGCTCCGTGGCCAGGTGTTAGGAAGGGGTGTGTCTGGCTGCCAGATGGTGGAGCTAACTAGGAGCTCCCTTCCCTGCCTGTTGTGTAGACCAGGGAGCTGAGACTACAAGGGCAGTCCCACTTCAGGCTGCTGGTGGAGGGAAGCTGCTAGCGTCTACCCAGGTCTGCAAAGCTGGTCTGCTGTGGGAGAGACACCAGGTAGGCACTGTCACCTACCAGGGACTCAGGGACTCCGGGCCTAGGCTGGCCCAGGAAGACCTTGGGTGACCACGTGCTCCCCCACCTAGGGGTAGAAAGGAGAGAGGGCTTCCGGCTGCTCTACCTAGGTGCTGGCTCAGGCAGCATCCGCACTGCCCGTGAGACTTCCCCTGGGTGCCTGAGGCTCAGTCCTAGAGGTGGATGTGATGAATGTGGGCACCTGTGTGATGTGTTGAGCTGCCCTGGACCCAGGCACTGAGGTTGGTCTGGATCCATTCCCTCTCCAGCCTGGCACAAGAGCAAGTGTGGAACATGAATGAGATCAGGACAGGCAAGGTGGGAACCCTGTCCTCCCTGGAAGCACCGTGCAGCCTTAGCCAGGAGGATGTCAAGACTGGGGACATAATGGGCCCCATCTGAGGCTCCCTGTCTCCATGGCTCAGTGTCTGACTTGAAGTGACCACAGCAGCAAAGCACAGAGGCAGCAGGACCTTGAGGCTCCCTGGAGGATATGAGCCATGTCTGGGGCCCTTGGAGCTGCCTGTGGTTCTATGCTGCTCTGGCCCCAGCCCTGGTATGTACAGGGAAGAGGCCCAGATGTCCAGGGCCTGGGAGGCTCCAGCACACTGTCCCACTCCAGCCTAACTTCCCTTCCAGCTAGAAGGGCTGGGGCTGGGTCCTGACGTGGGTCTCTTTACGAACACTGAGTTGCAGGGTTGTGGCCCGGGGTCCCCAGTCCTCTGGCTAGTGCTGTGCTGGACTGTTGTTTACTTGGGGATCTTGCTACCTTCCTGTGTCTTAGAAGTGGTTGCTTCTCTCTCTGCCTTGAGCCAAGGACAAGAACAAAAGCGAAGCCGATTCCTGTTCCCTTCACTGTCACAGGAGCACTGGGCCCCAAGAGGCAGAGCCACATAGGGTGACCCACAGCAAGTGTTGATGAAGGGACAGAGTGCAGCCTTCCCCAGTGCAGTACAGGTAGGGGGTCCCCAGATCCACAGACTGTCCCCCCCAAAGCCCATGTGGCCTGATGAGCCAGGACTTCCTTGGGCCCAGTTCAGAGCTCCATCTTTGGGATTTTTTTTGTTTGTTCTGAGACAAGGTTTCACTGTGCACCCCAGGCTAGCCTTAAATTTGTGGTAATCCTCCTGTCTCAGCCTTCTGAACACTGGGATTATAGGTGTGCCCCACCATGCCTAGCTTCAGGGGTTCATTTTTGGAGGAATTTCAAAGCCTTGACACTACCCCTCAAAGAACAGTGGTATCGAACCTGGGAAAGAGGGGAAGGCAGATCCTTACATGTATGAGGGCCCACCTCGCGGCAGAAAGATTATAGACCTCTGGTCCAGTGCTAGAAAGTGCTGGGACCCAGGAAAGCCAGTTTCATGTCATCCCAAGAAAATTGTATGTGTCCTGATTTTTTTTTAACTTCGAAGGTAACAAAGTGACTATAGAAAATTTAGGAAATAGAACAGAAATGACCCATCGTCTCTTCACCAGGCAGGGACTATTAGAGCTCGGGCGTCCCTTTGCCTGAGTACCTCCTCCATCACTGTCCATCACTGTCCTTAACCGAGAATGTGACCCTCAATAGCTTTTTCGTTCATCACGTTGTCCTGGGCACTTCCTCCTGGTGACACCTGGTCTGAGCTGCTCCTAACAGATCCTGTTTTTCCCATCCCTTGGTCCCCTCTGCTTCACCCAGACCCTCTGACCACACCTGTGCATGTCTCATCTGTCACTGTTGTGGTGGCTGTTACCATGTTGCCAGGAATAAGCAGGCAGTTTGGCACTCAGGCCACGCAGGTTCAGGGCCCAGCCATGTCAGGTAGGTCAGGGTAGGGAGACGCTGCAGAGCTCTTCAGTGTCATGACAGGATAGGACACTGTGTGGTAATTACCTGACAAGGACGAGTAAAGACCCTGTCCATGTGGGTCAGCATGCTGGAGCAGTCCCAGGCTACCTCAGCCATGGGGACGCCTCCTGAGCAGTGGCCCAGCTCATCTGACGGCTCACTCTGCCAGGAGGTAGTCCTGGCCCAGTAGCCCCCCGAAAACCTCTGGCCTGAGACTGGGCCAAGATGGCCAGTTCCCTGCCCCACTTCCCTGCCTGCCTCACTGTGATTGGCTGGCTCAGGGCGGAGAGCTGGCCCTGGCAAGATGGGCCGCCCCCTTTGGTGTCCAGGGCCTGACCCCACCCATTCCCCTTCCGGTCTCCTAGCCTTGGAGCTGAGTAGAAGAGGCCTCTTCTCTGGGCGCCGGGCTGCCTCTGGCCTTGGCTTCTGCATGGTTGGCCCAGCCTCGCGGTCTCCGGTGAAAATACAGGTCTCCTTAGCTTGAGACTTGGGCGGGGTGTCCTGAGCTCCAGTGCAGGGACAGCTAAATCAGCTCAGTGTCCCATCTTTCTTGGTGGCCAGGGAAGGGAAGAAAGTAAGGGTGAAGTGGAAGGTTCCAGGGCTTCCCATGTGCCCATTGGAAGGGCACCCAGTGGGTCCTCAAAGTCCCGAGAATTCATGTTGGCATCACTCTGTCTGGCAGGTGCTACCCAGGTCCAACCTGACTACCACTGTGACACACTTTGCTCCCGTTGTTCAGCTTCTCTGCAGACTGTAGCCCCAGATTATCCTGGTGGCACAGAGTCTTCATGAGGTGGCCCGTTCCATTCAGAGTTTCAGGTGTTCAGCCTCACACCCTGGCTGCACGACTTCTCCCATCCCCAGGGTTGGCACAGGGGAGGTGGGGATTACAAGTGTTCTCCTGTCCCTCCACTTGGGCCAAGATGAGGTCACAGGGTGGGGTCTCTCCAAGATGTTGGCATGGCTGAGGCAAGCCCTTTGGGTGTTTCTCAGTACCCCGGCCCTTGATTGGGGACAGGATGGGTGGAGGAACAGGCTGCCCCCACGCCCAGCAGGGAGCACTACCTCCCTCCTCCTCCCCTTTGGGTCCCTTCATCCAAGGGCTAGAAATAGAATCCACTAAGTAATGATTAAAGTCAAATTCAGACCTAAAAATAAAGAGCTAGAGAAGGAAGAGCTGGTGTGCTCTCTGCATGGCTGAGGGGAGATGTGAGCAGGGAGGCTGGCTCTAAGTGCTCCCCACAGCTGGGAGCACCTTATAGATTAGGGGTGCTTTCTCCTCAGGTGGGATGCAGCCCTCAGCGCACATTGTTGTAGACTATATGGATTTCATGCACTCTGGCAGGACCAGATAGTGAGCCCCACTTTTTCCATAGGGAAACTGAGGCCCAGGGAATGAAGTGGTTTGTCTGGCAGCTCCCCTCAATGGTGGCCTGGAGGCCCCCGCACAGCACAGCCCATTCCATTCTTCCGGCTGCTCAGTTTCTCTTCCTGGTTCCGAGGCACAGCGATGAGGGCAGGTTCTCATCACACTCGTTGTGTGCACCCTCCGACCAACCGCAGCTTCCCCCGCCTTCTCTGCCCTCCCCTTCTGTGGTCTGCAGCAGGCAGAGGAGGCCGCGTGCACCCCCGGCTGGCCTGCTCTGTATGGTTGGAAGCCCTAGGGTGCTGACACCTGGGATCCCTCGTGCATGGGCAGCCTGGGTGTCCACACTGCAAGAAGCCAGGGTGGAGTATGAGCCCTCTGCAGGCCCTGGAGCAGCCAGCTCTGGGGTGTCAGTGGGGCTCGCGGTTCCCACTTCCTGCCAGCTCAGAAGTTGGAGATCAGCGTGGGCCGGAGCTGCCTGGAGGACTTCCCGGAGGGAGGGAAAGAGCCTGTGAAAGTCAAGAAGCGCCTAAGGAAGAGGCACTGTGAGGACAGAGGTCTCTGTCTAGAGCTTCTGCCTTCTCCAGGGCTACTGACTTCTCTACTTGCTGTGAGGCCCTGGATGAGCGTCTAACTTTGTGCAAGGCTTGGGTATGCAAATATCCCTCTGCTTCCTGGAGCAAGAGGACCAAGCTCTGGGCAGTCCCTACACCGCCCTCCATCTGCCCATTTTCAGGGTGTCATCTGTCCTCCCCAAGGGAAAGTTGGAGGAAAGGTGTCTTGCCCAAGGTTCTGACCAATCTGGGCTTGGACCTCCCTTCTACCCCCTGGAGGCCAGGTGGCCCCAGTTGTATGACCCTTATTCATCTGAGCTTGTCTCCTGCTCTGTCCATCAGGGACCAACAGTGCTTGCAAAGTAGGCTATCACCCACACACTTCACAGTCGATCTTGTGGGGGGTGGATTTAGTGGCCCTTCCTACAAAGGGGTGGCAAGTCTGCCTGACCTTGTGTTGGACCCAGAGCTCTAAGCTCTGCACATCTCATTTTTTGAAATGAGGAACCTAGAAATTTGAAGACTAAAGTTCTAGGCAGAGCAAGCACTCAGGAGGCTGAAGCAGAGGGATCACCACCAGTGCAAGGCCATTCTGGACTACTTGAGTTCAAGGCTACCTTGGACTACATAGAGAGACTCAACTGTTCCCCCCTAAAGTCTAGACAGGTAGTCTTCTGGCCTCAGTCTGCCCTCTTACCTGTCCTATAGCACAGCTAGTACTTGCCAGTGAGGATCAAGGACACTGCAGGACTTTGAAGGTTCAGGGAAGTTGGGCTGAAAGGCGATATGTAAATGTAGGAAAATGAAATTGCAAAGACCACAGCCTGTGCTGGGGGGTGGAGAGCAGAGGCCTGGGTTAGGGCCCTGGGGAGGCCCAGTCCCAGTTGCCTGGTCCTTAGGTAATTAGGCTCCTGTGCGGTAATTAGAAACCTTTCTGGGCCAGGAGTGACAGCTTCCAGCCGGTGGAGTGTGGAGCAGGGAGGAGGCTCCCCATTAGCCTCCTATAACCCAGCCCCCACTTCTCTCTTCCAAACCGCTAGACAGGATTTCCGGTCTCACTGAGCCCTGGGGGGCAGGACCAAGGCTGGAGTGAGTTACTATCATTTGGTTTTCTAACCTTTTTCAGTCATTGGTTCTGGGTTCAGGGTTGGGGGAGAGGTTTAGAGCAGCAGGCAGAGAGACCAAGCCAGGCATCCTACCAGTCCCAACCCCCAGGGTCATAGGCCCTTGCAAGTGTCCTGTGCCGCTCTGTTGGGGCCAGCAGGAGTTCCCCCCACTATGTGTCAGGTGCTGTCACTGCTGTTAGTGGGGTGCCCTCTGCAGATCCAGGGGTGGGGTTGCTCTTATTGCTACCAACCTGCCCAGCTGCTGGCAGAGGCCCGCCCTGCTCAGGTGCCCAAGTCTGAAACCAATTCTGCCTATGTCTGCCTTGTGACCTGTTGGAAACTTCCGGCTCAGAACCTCTTTGAGCCACCACCCTTCACCTTAAACAGCCTTCATTAACTCTCTCTGAACCTCACCCTGGTCTGTTCTAGGCACCCCTCTCCCAGTTGCTTTCCCCTGAAATCTCTCCAGCTCCAGCTCCCCTCCCTTCTGCAGCCTTCCTGGGTGACCTTTGTCTCCTTCTGGCTGTGGGTGGTGGAGGCTGAACCCAGGACCCTGGCATGCTAAGCAGGCGCCACCTTCCCATCCTCTGTGCAGCCTTCTGAATCCACAATGGCCAGGCTGTGGTCAGGTAGGCGGGAGCTACCTGCATCTTCTTAAGGTCTCCTGCACCTAGTCCTGCAGTGGGCTTAAAGGATGGACTTGGAAGCAAAGTGCTTTGGCCCCAGGCCTGAGACCTCCTGAGCTGTCTTCCTCCCGGCCCTCCTGCATGGCCCTGACCGAGGAGGGCTCCTGACACAGTGCTCAGGGAGTAAGAAAGCAAAGAGGGCCTTCCTGCTTGCCTTCACATCCCCCCTTCCCCAGAGGGTCTAGCTGGGTTCTGGGGCAGGACCAGAGTCCCTGGGGGCCATGGCCCTGGTCCCCCAGATCTCTGTGCACTTCCCTTTTCGGTGGTATTTTTAGCTGGCTGTAAACAGTCACTGAAAGCTCCCATGCCCCAGGAGGCAGTGCTGTTTGGTGAGGGGGCAGGGTAGGAGCCCCTTGACCTCCCCTGGCCTCCACACGTGCCTGGCTCTTGGGGTCTCCCTCTGCCTGCAGGAAAGGGACAGGGCAGCCTAGAAGTTTCTAGGTGCCCATTTCCCCTTCCAGCCCCATTCCCAACAGCTGGGGCCCCCAAGAAAGGCCTGCCCAAGGCTGCAGCCACTGACCTCAGCACTCGGGCACAATGCCCGGCCTGTTCCTGGGACCCCAGCACAAGGGCTGCTGGGAGCAGCATTTGGGGCAGGAAGTCAGGGTGAAGCATCAGCCCTGCCACATCCCAAGGCCCCGTTCTCTAGCCTTGTGGGGGTGGGTGATAACAGCTGTTCCTTTGGGGTTAAATATAGTCCCTTTGGCTATGGCCCTTGGGATGGTGCAGGCATTCTGGCCTGTCCCTTTGTCCATCCGCCCATTCATTCAGCCATTCATTCATTCAGCTCTTTTTACTGAACAGCCACTCAGGCCCAGCCCAGTGGGGGGGGGGGCAGACATGAGTCAGATCCTAGCTGTACCCTGTGAAACTCCCAGCTCCTGGTCTGCCCTAAACCACAGACCATGGACGCCAGAGGCCCTGGAGGCTGGGGACTAAGGAAGACTCCTGGCAAAAAATGACTTACTTTCCATTTTATTTTTAGGGAAAGGTACTAGACAAATGCAGTTTAAAAAAAAAAAAAAAAGCTTAGAGCTGGGGATGTAGCTCAGTGGCACCCTGCCTGTCTTGGCAAGCGCAGGTCCTGAATTCGATTCCCGGTACCAGAAAAAAGAAAAAGGCCTACAAGGACAAAATAACAAATACAGGGTAAAAGTAGACCTTCCTGGAATGTGGTCTTGCTCTCTCTTCCCATCCCAGAGGCAACTTCAGTTACCATTTTCCCATGTCTGTCCAAAGATCTTTAAGGAACTTATGCGTTTAGGCTGTGTTATATGTCCTTTTTTTGATTTTGAGACAGGGTCTTACTGTATAGCTCGGGCTGGACTCAAACTCATGGGGATCCCCCTGCCTCAGCCTCCCAAGTGGTGGGATCCCAGGCGTATACAACTCCTTTTACAGCACACCCTACAGTACACCATAGGTGGTCTGCGTCTGGCTCCCTCCACAGCCTGTTTGGTTTTGAGTGTATCAAAGGCACTGAAAAGCAGACATGATGATATAATCAGTATTTGTTAGTCAGATTTGCCAGTTCTTAACTTTCTGCCATTCTTTCCTCTTTTACCTTCCCAGATGTTCATGTATATAGGCCAGTCTCTGCTGGTTTGTTGGTGTGCTAGTTGTAAACATCATCTTTCCCTCTTCTCTTGACAACTTTGCATATATCTTGTACAAAGTTGCACTCAAGAAAACTTACATTAGTTCTTCATTATCTATTTTTCCATTTTCCCAGTTGTCCCTAAGTGATTATTATAGCTCTGCCACCTCCATACAGAATCCAATTCAGGATCACTCATTAAATCTTGTCATGTTTCTCTAGTATCCTCCTTAATCTGGAACATTCTCCAGCTTTTTTTTGGGGGGGGGTTCTTATGACACTGGTTGGTACCCAGAGTCTAGGCCAATTGTTTAGGAACTGACAGTTACCTTTCCTTATTGGAGTCAGGTTAACACCTCTGGCAGAATACCACCAGAAGAGGCTGTGTCCCTTTCTGAACATAGTGGCAGCAGTTACCTAGAATCTGCTTGACTCTTTATATTTTTATTCATTTATTTTTTTTGAGACAGGGTCTTGCTTTGTAGTTCAGGCTGGCCCTGAGCTTACTATGTAGCCGAGGCAAGCCTGGAACTCAGCAGTCCTCCTGCCTCTGCCTTCCAAGTGCTGTGATTACAGACATGAGCCACCATACCTGGGACTGTGGTATGTGGTACTGATTCCTGGTGGACATGAGTCACCACGGCCGGTATTATTGTATGTGGTTTGGTTACCAGGATCAAACTCAGGACCTTGCGCTTGCTGGGCAGGCACTGGAACCACTGAGCTAAATCTCCAGCCCCTATATTTTTATTTTTGCAGTACACCTGTACTGGGGATTGAACCAAGGGGTTGCACTGAGCTACATCACCAGCCCTTTTAAAATTTAGAGACAGATGGGCCAGAGATTTTAGCTCAATGGTTCTAGCACCTGCCTAGCAAGCACAAGGTCCTTGGTTCAATCCTTGTAACCACATAGAACAATACTGGGTGTGGTGGCTCACACCCATTGGCAATCAGTACCACATACTACAAATGCTGAGCTTGCTGGCTCAAACCTGTAATCCCAGCACTTGGGAGGCAGAAGCAGGAGGATTGCTGAGTTCCAGGCTTACCTGAGCTATGTAGCTCAGAGCCAGCCTGAACTGCAAAGTGAGACCCTGTCTCAAAAAAAAAAAAAAAAATTAGAAACAGAGTCTCACCAAGTCACTAATTTACCCAGACTGAACTCAAACTCATAACCTGTCTGCCTCAGCCCCTTCAGTTCTAGATTACAGATGTGTGTCACATTGCTTCTGTGCTTATTGGTGGTACCTACCTTCCTTTGCTCCCCTGGTTAGGGCATCTGCCAGCTCCCCCTAACGCAGAGGTCTTGTTTCCTCTTTTGGTTAATCCGTGGAACAATGCTTGGAGCTAAGTCTCTGTCCTGTGTCCTGGCTTTTCTCCACGCGAGCAGCCAGTGGTCCACCGTGTCACTTACTATCTCAGAAAGTATTCCAGGTCCTTATAGGAATCGACCCCCTCACAGCTGGAACTGTGCAGTTCCTTTTTAGGGACATCTGGTGGTTTGCTCCCTTGGTCCCCTGTTAGTGGACATACAGGCTGTGACCCCCTCTCTTGCTCTTCTGATGCCACTGCAGAGACTCTAACTGTATTGTCCCAGCTGCATGCCCAAGGCTGGGCGGATTACTTGGGGAGTGGACAGTGAATGGAGAGGTAGAGAGGCTGGCGGGGTGTGTGTGTGTCCCGCCAACAGTGCCCGGGAACTGGCCTGGCTGTGGTGCTGGGAGCAATGCAGTGATTTTCCCTAGGTCGCATAGCATGTTAGTGACAGAGCCAGGTCCAAGATTCAGAGCCCCCAACGCCCAGGACAGTGTTCCTGCCTCAGGTAAAGCCTCTGTGGGCTCCCCCAGTTCCTTATCTGCAGAATGGGGATAATAACAGCCTCGTGTCCCCACGTTGGTAGGATTGGATGAGCTGTGATGTGCCAAGGACAGGGCTTGGCATCGAATACTTGCTTAGAAAACAGGGCCTGTTATTATTTTTTATTATTATCCTCAAGGCAGTGGGGAGGCGGCGGCAGCAGCTGCAGGCCTGGCTGAGTGTTTGCAAACTGACAGCTGGAGGGTGACTAACTGCGCAGCCTCCGCGCCCCCTGCCATGACAGCATGTGTGCTCTGAGTTGGGAAGGATGGAGATGTGTGGTGTGTGACGAGCTGGTGGCTGAGCCAGCCGCAGGGCCACCCCAACTTCAGCTTAGCTTGTCATAGCCAGCTTGCCATGTGCCCATGGGCAAGCTGTTGAACCTCTTGTGCCTCAGTTTCCATCTGTAAAGTAGGGCAAGAGAGTTCACTCACACACACACACACACACACACACACACCCCCCAATCGCATGCTGCCCACAGGACCCAGAATTCTGTGCTCAGCCTCCTTGGGCCTTTGTGCCAGTATCTGTACTGCAGGGGAGCATAGTGCAGGAAGGGCCAGGTATTGGGGTGGGTGGAGGTGCCAGACACTCCACACTTGGATCTCACTCCGCTGACCCACCTGCTTACAGAGTGTCCCAGGCCAGTTTCAGCTGTGACGCTCCCAGAGGACCATTACCCTTAGTAGACCAAAGTCAGGTGATGCCCAGCTGCCTATCTGCAGAGCCAGGGTTAAGCCTAGAGCTAGTGATGTCCAGCTTCCAGCTCTCTAGCTCCTGCTGGGCTGAGAGCCATACTCTTGGCTGAAGCCCCTACAGTCCAACCCTGGCCCCTCACATTGGCTTTAGAAGCCTCCTGCCAGCCCCATGCAGAACCCACACCACAAGCAAAAGGGTGCTCTGGGTGGGCTCAGGAAACTGGTACACAGAGCCCTGGGGAATGGCTGTCCCGCCTGCCCTCACGATGCCAGGTTCTGGGCTGTGCCTTCCTGAGCACCCCAGTCTTCAGGGCTTAGCTCAGCGCCCCTTCCCCCCTGCAACATTTACATTACAGCACTGCCAGCGAGGGGCTGGTGGTGCTGCATGTGATCGCCATCACGTCTGTCCCACTGATGAGCCTCCCAGCAAGGCCTGCAAGAGTCTGTGTTCTAACTTAGTGGGCCACAGAAGGACCTGGTCCTGGCTCTGCCTGCGTCCTCACCTGAAAAGGAACAGCAGCCCAGCCCTCTGCTTCCTCCCTAAGGCAGATCAGGGTCTGGGCCACATTTGGGACAGTGGTGGGGTGGCAGTGGTGGAGGGACCTCGGTTTGCTGCCCTTGCCACGGTGAGGAGTCATCTTTGTTGACATAGGCACCCATTCGTTTGTGTGCAGCTCTGGATTGCCAGGCAGTGCACCACCCTGGGGCCGGGCCCAGACAGTCCATAACAAGTCTCCGTGGTCCCCTCGTGCCCTTCGGGTCTCCCCTCCTGAGGGTACCACCTGCATGGAGTCACAGTCTGTGTTCTTTTTGCACTTAGCCACCTGGTTGACATTATCAGGAAATTCATCAGGGCTGCTTAGTAGCTGTAGGGGTGGCACTTGCAGCTGTACAGCATGTCCTGTGACTGTCTCGTGCTTGTCCCTGTTGCTCTTGGACACTCGGATTGTCCCCAGGTCAAGGTTGGTGCTGCCATGTGCCGGTGCCCACTGTGGTGAATATGTGCCATGTACATCATGGGTGTAGGCTAGAACTGGCTTCAGAGGTGCTGCCAGGCACCCTCATGGGGGAACCTGGGAGGCCTGTGGAGCTCAGCAGACTTACCAGTGACACGGAGCTGCCCCATTCTCAGCACAGCCCAGACCTCGGGCTCATGGTAGCTGTACTGCCGCTGCCCCTCCAGGACTCCTTTGCTCCTCCTGGTCATTCTGTCCAATTTAGAAGGCCCTTCTGGGTTAGCATTGGCGGCTTCCCTGCTGCTGGCCTCATCAGTCCTCCTGCTCCTGCATGAGACTAGAGAGGACACAGCTGAGCCCCTGCTCAGAGAGAGCCATCTCTTCCCAACCTCCTGTCTCTTCTCCCCACAGCTCTAATGGTACCGAGTGACAGATCGGCCTTCCTGTGACACAGGGACACCAGATCTCCTGAGAAGATGTCGGCAATACAGGTAGCATATGGTGGGGTCTAGTACACTTCACTCCCCAGGGCCCACTCCGCTGAGCAGAGGAGAAATGTAGGCTTAGGTCACTCTGTTCCCCTTTCCTAGACCACAGTGCCAGGCCAGGTGTCAGTGAAGGAAAATTCCAAACCTAGCATGGTAGTAGACATCTGTAATCCCAGTACTCTTGGAGGCTGAGGCAGGAGGGTCACTTGTGAAAGCCCAGCTTGGGCCACTCAGTAAGACCTTGTCCCGAAATAAAAAATAAGAAGGGCTGGGGACAGGGCTCCATGGAAAGGCTGTGGATCCCATCCCCCATGTCACACACAGGCACGGGTCTGGAGCGGTAGGGGCATCTCAGCTGGAGGAGTCATCAGGCTCATGGGAGCCTGTGCGCTCCAGGGTGAGCAGGCAGGCGGGTGGGGTGGAGCCCTGGATGCACTGCCCACCTGTCCCCTCCTGCAGGCCGCCTGGCCTTCCGGTACAGAATGTATTGCCAAGTACAACTTCCACGGCACTGCCGAGCAGGACCTTCCCTTCTGCAAAGGAGACGTGCTCACCATTGTGGCCGTCACCAAGGTACTTGGGGACCTTACTTGGCCACCCTACCCTCCCAGCCCTGGGGCTTCCTGGTTGGGTTCCCTGCCTTGGGGGTTGGCCCTGAGTATGTGTCTGGGCTATCCCCACCGTAGGACCCCAACTGGTACAAAGCCAAGAACAAGGTGGGCCGTGAGGGCATCATCCCGGCCAACTACGTCCAGAAGCGGGAGGGCGTGAAGGCGGGCACCAAACTCAGCCTCATGCCGTGAGTGCGGCGAGGAGGGCCGGGGGGGTTGGGGCCTGGTCCTCCTGGGGGACATTGAGAGCAGTGTGCAGGGGCGGCTTCCGAGAGGGATGGGAGGACAGGGGCCAGGTGAGGCCCTCAGATGCTTGGCTGAGCAGGTGGGGGCTGGGGGGGTGGCCTGAGACGGGGAACACCTCAGAGTGTGGAGTGGAGCAGGCTCCCTGTGACTCTGGGCCCTGTCACCCGCAGCTGGTTCCACGGCAAGATCACCCGGGAGCAGGCCGAGCGGCTCCTGTACCCACCAGAGACTGGCCTTTTCCTGGTTCGGGAGAGCACCAACTACCCTGGCGACTACACGCTGTGCGTAAGCTGTGATGGCAAGGTGGAGCACTACCGCATCATGTACCATGCCAGCAAGCTGAGCATCGATGAGGAGGTCTACTTTGAGAACCTCATGCAGCTGGTGGAGGTGAGTGGCAGGCAGGTCCCACCAGTGACCCTCTCTGGTGACCTCAGCCCCCCACGAGGAGGCACCAGGATTAGGACCTGAACCTGTCTGGTCCCAGGTCTCACTTCCTCCCAGCTGCCCCAGAAGTGTGTGTTCAAAAGTGAGCCACAGACAGTGCCCCAGGCCACACCTGACACCCATTTGACATCCCCGGTGTCTCCCCACATGCTCCTGAGGCCATCCCCCTGCTGGCCTGGCCTGGCCTGACTTGTGGCTAGAAAAGGCTAGGGTCCTGGGGATGGCTGGCTAGAGTCTGGTGTCAGTTCCAAGCCAGGATCCTCCACCTTAGGGTGGGAGTAGCGAGAGGCAGGCATATGTCCAGTAGCTGGGTGTGAGGTGGCACAGAAACAGGGAGCCTTCCAGTCAAGGCACCTCCAGCCTAGGTGTGCCTGGCCTCTGGTGCCCCCTGGTGGCCAGATTAAGCAGCACCTGCTGGTGCTCGGAGGTCCCAGCAGGGCTGGCTCTGAGCCTGCTGCCTGCTCCCCAGCACTACACCACAGACGCAGACGGGCTCTGCACTCGCCTCATCAAACCAAAGGTCATGGAGGGCACGGTGGCAGCCCAGGATGAGTTCTACCGCAGTGAGTGCCCCCAAGCCGGGCCTCCCCAGGGGACCCTCAGACCTGGTGTCACCCCAGCTGGGACCCTGCCTTCCCGCACCCTCACTGAGCCTCCCTGCAGGTGGCTGGGCGCTGAACCTGAAGGAGCTGAAGCTGCTGCAGACCATCGGGAAGGGGGAGTTCGGAGGTGAGTGAGGAGCCGGGGACTGGGGACACGGGCTGCAGGGAGGCAGGGAGCAACTCTCCATTCTCCCCAGACGTGATGCTGGGTGACTACCGGGGCAACAAGGTCGCTGTCAAGTGCATCAAGAATGACGCCACCGCTCAGGCTTTCCTGGCTGAAGCCTCAGTCATGACGTAAGTGGGCAGTGGTGGTGGGCGGTGGCCCCAGCTGAGGCAGAGGCAGGGAGGCCCAGCAGGCTCTGACGGCCCCATCTTTCCCAGGCAACTTCGGCACAGCAACCTGGTGCAGCTCCTGGGCGTCATCGTGGAGGAGAAGGGCGGGCTCTACATTGTCACTGAGTACATGGCCAAGGTGGGTACCTGCCCAACACCCCTGCGCCCTTGTGGCCCCAGCTCCCACCGTACTGAGTTTGAGGTCACCAGGGCCAGGCTTTTGTCCTGGGTCCTCCCTTACTGATGGTCACACCCCTCTGCAAGCCTGTTTCCCCTTCTATGACATGGAGAAGATGTGACAAAATCTACCCCAGAGATGAACAAGGGTTAAGAGATAACATGGACCAGCTGTGGTAGCTCACACCTGTAATCCCAGTAGTCAGGAGGCTGAGGCAGGAGGATTGCCTAGAGTTCAAAGCCAGTCTGAACAGCTGCACAGGGAGACCCTTTCAAAAACAAAAACCAAACAAGATAACAAGTGATTCTAAGACAGTGTCCAGCAGGGATGGCCTGTCCCTCTCCCCTTCTCATTTCCCTAACCCTGAGCCCACACTCTTGAGGGCCATGAGGCTAGTCTGTCTGTCTGTCTGCTGCCAGGGGAGCCTGGTGGACTACCTCCGGTCACGGGGCCGGTCGGTGCTGGGCGGAGACTGTCTCCTCAAGTTCTCGTTGTGAGTGAACAGCCCCTGGGTGAGGTGGGGAGTCAAGGGACACCTTGCCCTGCTGCGGGAGCCTTGCCTGAGGGTCATGTGACCGGCCTGTCCCCAGAGATGTCTGTGAAGCCATGGAATACCTGGAGGGCAACAACTTTGTGCACCGGGACCTGGCTGCCCGGAACGTGCTGGTGTCAGAGGACAACGTGGCCAAGGTCAGCGACTTTGGCCTCACCAAGGAGGCCTCGAGCACGCAGGACACAGGCAAGCTTCCTGTCAAGTGGACGGCGCCTGAGGCCCTGCGAGAGAAGGTGGGCTGTGCCTTTCCTGGGGCTGTGCACCACTGGGCGAGGGTCCGCGGAACCAACAACCTTGGATTCCCAGTCTCATGCTCGTTCTCCCACCCACACGGCAGAAATTCTCCACCAAGTCCGACGTGTGGAGTTTCGGGATCCTCCTCTGGGAAATCTACTCCTTCGGGCGAGTGCCTTACCCAAGAATTGTGAGTATGGGCACTAGGGCTGGGGCATGGCTGGCACCGTGGGGTTAGCAAGGTGCCTGGCCCTGTCTGGCCGGGTCTGAGCCAGAGCCCTTGCTGACTCCCGGCACCCCTGCCGCAGCCTCTGAAGGACGTCGTCCCTCGGGTGGAGAAGGGCTACAAGATGGATGCCCCAGACGGCTGCCCGCCTGCCGTCTATGAGGTCATGAAGAACTGCTGGCACCTGGATGCGGCTGCACGCCCCTCCTTCCTGCAGCTCCGCGAGCAGCTTGAGCACATCAAGTCCCACGAGCTGCACCTGTGACCATGGGGGGCGGACCTCAAGGTCGGACCCGGTGCCCTGCCGCACACTGGGCCGAGCCCAGACTGAGCCCCAGTGGGCCGGCGGACCTCTGTCCTCGCCTGTCCCCTCTGGCCCTAGGACCCTGCCTCGGCCTGGCACCTCCTCTCATGGACCCGCCTGCAGGGCCGAGGGCCCCGAGCCAGGCGGAGGCAAGGGGCGGAAGGCAGGGCCCACTGTGGTCAGCCTTCCCAACCTCCACCACTCGCCTCCTTAGAGTTTTATTCCTTTCCTTTTTTGAGATTTTTTTCTGTGTGTTTATTTTTTATTATTTTTCAAGACAAGGAGAAAGAAAGTACCCAGCCAATGGGCATTTTACAAGAAGTACGAATCTTATTTTTCCTGTCCCGCCCCGAGGGTGGGGGGGCAGTCCTTCTCCAGGAACCCATCGCCCCAGCCTCGGCCCCATTCCGTGTCCCGTGTCCCGTGTGCCGTGTCGCCTCGGCCGCCCCATGTTTGCGCTTGACCACGTTGCACTGTTTGCATGCGCCCGAGGCAGACGTCTGTCAGGGGCTTGATTTCATGTTGCCGCTGCCACCGCACCCACCTGCCACCCACCTTGTGAGATGGAATCGTAATAAACCACTCCATGAGGACATGGCGCTTCCTCGCCAAGCCTGCCTGTCCCACCCAGTTGTGCCCATGCCATCTTGTCTCCCCTGTCTCTGTCGGGGCTGGGGAGCATGGCCAGGAGATGTAGCCGCCGCTTTGTGTCAGCTGCACGAGCGACTGTCCTGTGTCTACCTGTGGGGAGTGCTCAGGGCCCACCTTCCCCCGATGCCACCTGGGCCTGGCACGGGGCTGCCCTGTGGGGTACCGCCCAGGCTCTGGCTGCCCCTCCTACTGTGTGGCTCATGACTTCAGCACAGGAGGCCTGGAGCCCAGGGTGGGGTGGGGGAATGGCCTGGCCAGACAAGTGTGAGAGCAAGATGAACCATCTCCAAAGATGCCGGCCGCAGAGAGCGCCGAGGAGGGGCTTGTTCCTCATTTCACCCGGCATGGAGCAGCTCTGGCCCTCGCCAGCATATTGCACCTGCACCTTTTTGGCCTCTGAGGGGTTGAGGGCCCAGCGCCTGTACCCACACACCTCCCCTCCCTGCCCCGCTCAGGATGCACAAACGGGAGTGAGGGTTACCCAGGGCAGCAGAGCTTTGCAAGGAGAGGGCCCCGGGTTGGTTCCCTGAGACATTTCCGAGCGTCCTGTCCCGGGCAGCAAGAGCAGAAACCAGGAGCTCAGACTGATGTGTCCTGTGGCCGTCCGCCACAGCTCCAGCGACCCCATTCTGCCTGGCCCTTCTTGCTGTCCTTCGCACACACTCCTGGGCTAATTCATTCCGCAGCAAATACCTGAGCACCAGGGGGGAACAGACACAGGGGCGTTCACGGAGGCGGGAACAGATCTCTGAGCTCACCGGTGCTTCCTCAGGACTCCTGACCCCAGATGGGGAGGTGGCGGAACAGGGAGGGAGGGAGCCAGAGAGTGGTCAGCATTAGCAGCGCTGGGGGGTCGGGGCTGGAGGAGGCAACGGGTACCGTCCAGGTGAGTGATGCTGCTGACAGCCTGGGGTGCAGCAGAGTGCTTGGCCGGCATGCACAGGGCCCTGGGTTCCATTCTCAGCACCACCAGGAGGGCAGCAGGGCTGAGGTGTGGAATGGGGCTGGAAGGCTAAGCCTGTGTTCAGGGAGAGGCTGTTGTTACCAAGCCGATAGCCACAGGAAGCAGGTACCAGGTTCCTCTTAGGAGAGTGACATGTCAGATAAAGTCATCCTCAGAGTAGACACGGTGGGAGACAGAGGGACTTAGACTTGTGAGAGGTGTCAGAGATAAAATGAAGCCTGACATGTGCCACTGTGTAACCCCAGCCCTTGGGAGGCTGAGGCAGGAGGGTTGTTAAGTGAAGGCAGCCTGGGAAACTTAGTGAGACCCTGTTTCAAAAAAAAACCAAAACTTCCAGGTGTGGTGGCTCATGCCTGTAATCCCAGCACTCGGGAGGCAGAGGCAGGAGGATTGCTGAGTTCCAGGCTTGCCTGGGCTACATAGTGAGCTCAGGGCCAGCCTGAACTACAAAGTGAGACCCTGTCTCAAAAAAACAAACAAAAAAAAAACAACAACAAAAAAGAAAAAAAAAATCCAGATTGAGTATGAGGGTGAAGGAGAAGGAGGGGCCATAGCTACACTTGACTACAGATGGACAGGTAGATGGATGGGCAGATGGTGTGGGGAGGGGGAGGGGTGGAGTTGGCAGAGCCTCTAAAGCTGCTGAGCTTTCTTGGGTGAGCTGTAGGCCTCCAGACGCTGGAGAAGTAACCTGGAGTCTCAGGGCAGGTAGGCAAGGAGGCAAGGGATGGTACAGAAAAATAAAGAACCCTGAGGTCTACTGAGTAAAAACAATGGCCTTCCTCATCACTGGAAGGTCAGCTGGAGGAGGTGACTACACCCAGTGCCGAGAGAGTGGCTGAGAATAGGCCAGGGAGGGACCCGAGGGGACCCCTGTGCCTGTTTGGTTTTGCTTTTTATGGTACTGGGTATTGAAATCCACTGTGAGCTACAAGAGGTACAAATCTCCCCCATCCCTTGAGTATCAGGGATCGAACTGAGGACTCTGCACTTGCAAAGCAGGTGCAGTGCCACTGAGCTAAATTCCCGGCCCATCTAGCTCTTTTTATATTTTGAAAAAAAAAATTTTTTTTTTTTTGGCTTTTTGAGACAGGGTCTCGCTCTGTAGTTCAGGCTGGCCCTGAGCTCACTATGGTGCCCAGGCAAGCCGCCGCGAACTCAGCAATCCTCCTGTCTCTGCCTCCCGAGTGCTGGGATGACAGGCATGAGCCACCACGTCCGGCATTGTGGTATGCAGTGTTGATTGTTGGTGGGCGTGTCTCCACACCCAGCATTATATGTGGTTACCGGGGATCAAACTCAGGACCTTGCGCTTGCGAGGCAGGTGCTGGAACCACTGAGCTAACCCTC
>PVIC010025773.1:0-24977 GCA_004025085.1 Thryonomys swinderianus
GACTTTATTTTTACATAATATTGTAACAGTATTTGTTAACTTGGTAGAAGCATACTCTCCAAACTTCAAAAGAAGAAAACCATGTGTTTATATGCTTAATCATTATTTTAATATTTCTCTTATTAGTCCAGTTAATAGCACTGTTTATAGAATATGAAACAGTAAAAGGATTAGAAGCATACATTCTTATATTTTACTTATTAAGAATTGATAGTACTGTTCATTTTCATAAATTTAGACACTTTTCTAAGTTTCTTTTTTTCTTTGTATCACCTAATATTTCTATTCCATATTGCTCCCCAGGAAAGTGAGACTATAGAGAAAACCAGGTAGAGCCTTATAATCAGCAAAAAGATGACTGGGGGCTGGGGATTTGGCTCAAGTGGTACCGCACCAACCTCGGACATAGAAGGGCCCGAGTTTGATCCCTGGTACTGCCGAAAAAAAAAAAAAAACAATTATTGGCAGGCCAAGAGAAAGAGTATCTGAAAGTAATGTCAGTTTTCTAAGCTAAATGAAGAAGCTCCAGTAAGGTGAAATACGGTATGTTAATGTGTTAGGTCACTTTAGATTACTAAGTAAATTAAATCCCTATTTTTAATCATGTCTCATTATTTGTCTAATCGCTTAGGCATAAAAATCTTATACAGTTTCTGCATCTTATTTCTAAACATCACGTAACTTCTCATCCTCTGCCTTCCATTGGTTGATTCCCTTCACTGACAGCCTCCTATTTTATGAATCTAGAATCGGGTTTAGTGCGTGCGTTTTCTAATGGATCTCCATGGTGTCCTGAATATGTAATACCAGATTGATCTTCTAAAAGACCACCTTGAATATGCTCCTGTTCAAGGACCTACAGTGACTCCCCCCCCCCGCCCCACTGTCTGTCCTGTAGAAGGATTCCCAGAGCTCTCACGGCCCCAGGCGGCTGGGTCCACTCGCTCACTTGCCTTTCATCAGCGGATGTGCCTCGTACTCATACCCCTCCCCCTCCAGATTATTCTCTCTTCCTCTCGTCTTCATGTTGTTTCGTTTCATCACACTTCAGGCCTCGCTCAAATCTCAGCCTTTTCAGGAAGCTTCCCTACCACCTTCCCACGTCTGGGCTCTCTTTCTCCACAGAACCGCCTTCTTGGTACAAGCCACATACATGACTCTGTCTCGAAGCACAACAGTGACAGGTTGTCTGGTTTCTCACACATTCTTTTCCCTAATTAGGTTGTGAATTTCTGAGAACACCCGTCTAATTGTACTGTTTGTCCAAGTGCCTGGCCCATGATAAGTGATCAGTTAACACTGATTTAATACAGATAGGTATTGATATAAAACCCAGACAATATATTTGCATAACACATATTGTGTGTAGCACATAGAGGAAATGCAGAAGCCCAAACTAGTCAGGATGACACGTAGAAAAGAAAGCCGATGAAGCATCATGAGAGGAAGGGTTATAGTGAGTTTTACTTCCAAGTTAGTACATAATGAATTCCTATTAAAAAGTATTGTGAGTAAAAGCTCTAACTCCAGAGCTTTTTCTAAAGAAAGAGATCATAGCTCTAAGTAACTTGCAAAATGACTCTAAAATAAGTCTAATTTCTTTCCTCTCAGAAAATCCACTAAAATCTCACCATTGGAACATCTAAATACAGGCAGAGGAAAGAACCTGTTTTTTTTAAGAGTCCTGCGAATCTCTGCTCTGCGTTTCTTAGCTACAGATTTTGGGGAAGAGAGGTAACATCCCGAAGCCTCCACCATCTTGTTTCTAAGCCAGCAGGATTGTCGTGTAGATTTGTAGTCACGTGTGAAACACCTGGCACTCACTGTGCGCGGCACAGAATAGGTCAGCTTGCTAAGAGGGTAAGTGCTTTGATCATTTTTGTCACCTCTCCCCTGCAGCATTTTCACAGAGAGCTGGTGTGCACACCTGTTTGTCTTCCCGCTTTTCTCCACAGCTACTGTGAAAGCAAAGCCAGGAAGATTTTGATATTCTACGGAGCCATTAGTGGAGCTCTGCATCCTCAGTATTCTAGGGAGGGTTGATGTTAATCCGATCACGTGACTGACCCATCAGCTAAGAGTATGAGATCAATCCAGGCTCTCCGGAAAAGGTCACAGAACGGTGCCTGGTCAC
The DNA here is from genome assembly GCA_004025085.1 of Thryonomys swinderianus. Lineage (NCBI taxonomy): Eukaryota > Metazoa > Chordata > Mammalia > Rodentia > Thryonomyidae > Thryonomys > Thryonomys swinderianus. Next base: position 2,135 of record PVIC010025773.1, read on the forward strand.
TCTAGTATACGACGGCTTTCAGTGGGGCTTTATTTGCTAGCCATCAATCTTTATGCAACTGTTTAAATGGGTTAGGTTGATTTATTGATCTAAGGTATTGCCCATGAAATATCTCTAATTTTTAAATCTGATATCACAGCCTTAGATATTTTAATGGCCATACGAGATCTAACCCGTCTTGCTTTTGCTAGTTTTACTTGAAATACTGCCTTACCACCCCTGCCTTCTTTGCTGTTCTGAGGAAAGTTCTTCAGCAAAAGGTATCCATAAAGTCTTTACCACAGCTTCTCTAGCTAAGTACACAGCAAGTAAAATATTAAATTTTTTTGAGCTTATAGATTTGTTTTCATTATATTCATCATCAAATGGAGATCAGCAGCTGTGTGCAGGGAGGTACGGCTGTAGAAATATTCATCATCAGCTTTGAAGAAAGTCAGTGGCCTTGTAAGAGCAATGTAGATGACAAAAATCTAGTAACTTTTCCAACTTAGAAAAATGGAAACTCCAGGCAGAGGTGATTGTAGCAGGAAGCTAATAAAACCTGCTGAGTTTCAGAGCTCCATGCTTGATGGATGTTTACATGATCATATCTTTTAAAAAATATTTTAAACAGTAAAACATTTTTAGATACTTTTTCTTTAAAAAGTCTCCCAAATTGAATAAACTTTGGGTCCAGTAAACATGATCTGCTACAAAGTAAACAGGCCTCAAACGGTCCTACTGTGCTTTGAATTTTGTTGTTTTCAGTATGGATTAGATTACATGGGTCAGTACCACTCTTTGTGTTACTGCAATCCAGAGATAGTCATTATAGTAATTTTTTTGTTAACAGAATGTATCTTACGAGACAACATGAAAATACTTCTCAGATTATACAGCATAATGTATTTTGCAATATATTATAAAATAAAAATTAAGCAGATTTAATTATTCATTCTGTGATATTGACTTTCCTCTCTCATGATGATGATATTAGAAAACAATTTCAAAGTCACATTGAAAAGTAAAAAGTGCATTTGAAAATATGCAATACCTTTCAGCAAGATGCTTACCTATGTCTAAAATCTTTATTTCTTGGTGGAAGCAGATAAAAAAGATGAAAAAAGAGAACAGTTAGGAAAGGCTTCTAAAATGTGAGGTAAATACTGAGATTTTAATTAGTTATATGGAAAATTGTCAATTTAAGCAGAAATAACAATGGAAATGAATTTTGCAGGGCGAGCCTTATAAATAACTCATAGAATAGGTTGATTTGATAATCACATTTAAGCTAAGGAAGACAACAATATATTATTTTCTCCATGGGCATTGGAGTTTATGGGCTGCCCTAACTTGAAGATTCAACATTTTAGTAAAAATCAGAAACTTCATTCATTACCATTATGTCTTGATATCAGAAGAAAATATTTTATGCCTTACAAACATGGTATTATTTGGCTATTCTAAAGACAACCAAAAATATTTAAAAATCACAGTTTTATCCCATTAGTGCATAGAAAATTGAAAGTAGTAAATATTTTACACTCATCGACACTCTTATAAAACAAGAGACACGTATTACCCTTTTATCTTTAACCAAGAGCTGACTTTTTTTCTAGGGGGAGTTTTAAACATTGGAAAGGCAGGCTTAAAAGTAACTTAGTATATCACCTCCAACATTTCTTTAAAAAGAGGCATGTTTGGCTTTTATTAAAATCTCAAATGAAGAAAGGACATACCTTAGCTCTAAAACACTTGTTACATTTCCAGAAGGGAATATCCGGCGGACGTAATTGAAATCCCCGACGTACAGACTGCCGTCTATCCCACAGGCGAGGGCGACCGGGGCCAAGAGCTTATTCCCATCGGCTTGACCGTTACAGCTCGGACAGGAGATGCTGCGTCTCCGCCCGTTGCCCATGATACTACTGACAACCGGAGGCTGCTGGGAGATAAACTGATTTTCCCCATTTCCCTTGTACAGTATGCCTGGAAGAAAACACAATGCATTTTCCTTAGGATAGAAAGTATAAAGATGAAAAGTAAAAATGTTCACTATAGATCTAAGACACTATCTTTAGATGGGGAAACTTAAATTTTTATTGGAAACAACTCTATTTAAATACTCAGTATAAACTATTACATGATAAAGTCCATAGGACATGTAAGGTGATGCCTCTGATAAAGTTAAAGAATGCCTGATGAAAGGAAGAAACTATAAACATTAAAAACCCAAATACTTAATGCCAGTGATTCTCAGTCCTGGCTACACAATGGAACTGCTGTGGGAGTTGTAAAAAAACACTAATACCTCCTCTTATCCCAAAAGATTCTTACTTAATTGGTTTAGATGCAGCCTCAGCATTAAAAATTTTAAAAACTCTCCAGGCCATGTCAATGTGCCCAAGTTTGAGGATCATAGTGTATGTAATATTCTTTAGAGAATAACAGTTTGCCTTGTTAATCAATGTTGAAAATATTGCATATTTTCCCAATTTAAAATGTGCTCTAGGAATATAAATTTCTTTCTTATACATTTATCATTCATTTTTTAAAATGTTAAAATACTTTATGGAAAACAAAGTCAGAAGATATCAAGCTTCTGAAATTTTAATTTTAACAGGGGCCTCCTTGGGTGTTGAGGGTGTGGAATCCAGGCCTTGCATATTCTTTTTTTTTTTTTTTTTTTGAGACAGGGTCTTGGTTTGTAGTTCAGGCTGGCCCTGAGCTCACTATGTAGCCCAGGCTAGTCTTAAATTTAGCAATACTCCTAAGTGCTGGGATTACAGGCATGAGCCACCATGCCCAGCACTGTGATATGTGGTACTGATTGTTGTGGGCATGAGTCACCACGCCCAGTATTCCTGTATGTGGTTACTAGGGATTGAACTCAGGACCTTGTGCTTGCCAGACAGGAGTCGGAACCACTGAGCTAACTCTCTGGCATCAGGCCTTGCATATTATAAGTCTGTGCTGTACCACTGAACTACCCCTCAGTCAGTAGGGGCCTATTTGATTTCTATTGTACTCAAAGAATATTCTTGCTTATACCCTTATCTGAAATAAGAATATATAATGTATATTACATTACTCAAAATGTCAAATGTAACAAAACTGTTGTAAAAAGCGAATTTACTATTTTAACTGAATTCTGAATTCTTCAAGGCATGAAAGTGCAATAATTTTATAGAGAAAAATGCAAACCTGCTCATTTGTAGTCTTCAATGAAAATCTGAGAAATTCCAAAGAAGTATTAAAGATTTTCACAGAGACTAGATTTGAGTCGAGACTCTAGACTTTTCATTTTATCACTAGTACAGGTAGATCAGTGGCTTCAGTTTGGTCTGACAGACATGGATGGTCTGTTACCGTTCAGTGCGTATTTCATGATGCATCTCAGGGTGTTAATATCTGTATAAACCACCTGCTGCTCTGACTTTACAGCCCCATAGATTAAGTTTGTTGGATGTTCTATGTTTCAAAGAGATTCTTAGAGCTAATGACTATACTTCTTGGCAGATAGACTGTTAAAAGAATAATCCCCTGAAAGTGCAAACAGAAAACTTTCCTCTATTTGGGGATAATTTTCAAGTGAAGAAAAGTGATGAGAATAATTATGTTCCTTTTTACAGCTCAGCACATCTTAGATGCATTCTGTCTACTTTTTTTTTTTTTTTAGTACTTTGCTATTTGGCTGATGTAATAATCACAGCCAATTTACATAAAGAAATCAGGAAAGATAAAACAGGTTTATTCAAAATTAAGGAGAAATAATTTAAAGAAGGCCAGATCATACCAAAGATAAAATGCTTTTTGCCTTGAATATTCAAAGAACGTATTAATGATACCTAAGATTCTTCTTTCTGTGATTATGTTATTTGGAAATTATAGAAAGCTAATTTACTATAAAAGCTAGTTCTGCAATTTTCATCAGAAGAATCCTACAAGTCATCCTACTGCTCAACTGCACCTGATTTATTCAGTCATTACTCTGAAGGATCAGCCCTTCATGATTCACTATTGTGACAGAAGAGAAAGATGAACATTAGAATATTTATTTCCATGTTTCAGGGCGCCAGCACAAACACCTGTCAGTTTTTGCCTTTGCTTCTTCTGTAACGTGTTTCTATAGCTCATCCACCTTGTCATGATTACAGATCACTTTGTTTATTCAATTAGACACACACCACTTTGGAAAGTCACTACTTGTCAAACTGCTTTTGGATAAAATTTGAAATCATAATCAGTTCATTTTTGACTTAGGTTATTTCACATTTAAAAATAACATGTACTTTATAATTTCTGGCTTTGTTTTGCAGCACTGAGGATTAAACCCAGGGTCTTTGCACTGAGCTTCGTTCTAAGCCATCTTCTTATTTATTTTGAGACCGGTTCTCTCTGAGTCACTCAGTGACTCAGGTAGGGTTCGAGCTTGTACTCCTCTTGCCTTAGCATGTCAGAGTGCTGCGACTTAAGGCATGTAGCACCACCCCCAGCGTTTATAACAGGTTCTGAATGTAGAATTTTGGGTAATTTGGTTTTTACATGTGACTTTTTTTGAGATAGGGATTTACTATGCAGTTTAGGCTGGTCTTGAACTCACTATGTAGGCCAGGCTGGCCTCAGACTTGCAGCAGTCCTCCTGCCTCAGCCTCCCAAGTGCTGAGATTTCAAACATGTACCATGACAACAGGCCAGGATACAGAATACCTAGAAGCTTCCTTATCCATCGCCACTTTTCTACTGCTTTATAATCTCTTGAGTGAAATCCTCTAGCTAAATGATTATGAATTTTGCCCTATATATAGTTTGACTCCATGTAAAACGTATCCAGAGAAGTTTCTCCCAGTTTTGTTTGTGAAGCACTTCAGCAGGGACATGGAAAGACATGCAAACTGTGTGAAATACTTTTAAATAATTTAATCAGGGGGAGCCACTAGCACGGTTGGCACATGGCTCTGCAGTTTAAAAGACCATGATTAATTCTTGTGTTACTCATATAGCAGATCGAAACTACCACTGCTTCAGACAACGCTGATGACTCCAGAGAAACTCAGAGCTAAGAGGTGGAGCCCCTTCCTGGCTGTGAAGCTTACTCTTCTCCTGTGTGTGCTGCACATGGCTCTAGGCACATGCTCTGCGCCCAACCTTTGAGTGTGCAAATGGAACTACACCCTAGTAGCCAGCACACAACTGAAAGAGGAACCTAGCTTTATACTGCTATGAAACACCGGAGGTGTGCAGTGTTTTTACTTTTTTTCTTATTACTGATTTGTTCGGTACTATTTACTCTGTTCGAGAGGTAAAACACTAGTACCATCATGCATTGGCTTGGAAACTACTATACTGAATATAGTTGGAAAAACTAAAATATGTCTTCTTTAAATCTTACAGAAAGTTTTTAAAACAGTAAGATAACATGGATGCAATGTTAATCTGAAGAGATCATTAATCATAAATATTTGTGTCACATTCTCAATTCTACATTCTGAAACTTCCAAAAACCTCTGCAAAGTCCAAAGGTAAAGGAAAGTGTAGAGTTCTTAGCATGTGGCTTGGGACAGAAGGTTAAAATATATTATCTTGGGGCCAGAGGGTTAGCTTACTGGTTCTGGCACCTGCCTTGCAAGCGCAAGGCCCTGAGTTCGATCCCCGGTAACCACATACAATGCTGGGCATGGAGACTCACGCCCACCAACAATCAATACCACATACCACAGTGCAGGGCGTGGTGGCTCACGCCTGTAATCCCAGCACTGGGGAGGCAGAGGCAGGAGGATTGCTGAGTTCGAAGCTTGCCTAGGCTACATAGTGAGCTTAGAGTCAGCCTGAACTACAAAGCGAGAACCTGTCTGAAAAGAAAGAAAGAAAAATAAAAAAAATATATATTATCTCAAGGTTTTGGTCTTCCTTTAAATTATGTGACATACAGACAAATATGTGGGCAAAATATCACAGAGTAAACTCAACATAATTTGTTTAATATAAACAATTCTTATGAGAGGAAGGGGATCATATTTTGTAAGTAATGTATCCCTTTTGGTTTGTGATGTTTGAAACATTCAGAACATATTCACTTATCACCTTATCAGGTCTGCTACAAGTAATATTTTTGATTCTTTTTTTCTCAGATTATTCATTTATATTTTTATTCATAAGCAGAAGTTTTCAAACCAATTTGTGATCTAGGAATTATAAATATTTTGATAGACATTTTTTTTGGAGACAGGGTCTTGCCATGCAGTTCAGGCTGATCTTGAACTCACTATGCAGCCTAAATTGGCCTTCAACTTGGAGTGATCTTCCTGCCTCAGCCTCCCAAGTGCTGGGATTATACTTGTGTGTGTTACCACACCTGGCTAAATCCAATAGATTTAAAACTTTTTCTTTACTTTTAAAAAATCTCCTTGCCTCCACTTGTGGTAGACCTCTCCTGAGTGCTTTGGTGACACTTGCTGACTCACGCAGAATTAGACACTTACTGTGAAGCTGTGATGAAGACTCTCACATGGAAATCTTTCATCCATTATCAGCCACTTACATTCAAATGGTAATCTACTGTGCTGACAAATGTGAACAGTTTAAAGTTCAGTGGGAGAGTTTTATGTAATCTCCACATAGGGTTTATTCCTGTCTTTATAAAGAGCTCATTGTTTTCCTATCAAGATCAGTCCTATAGCATGCACAGGATAAAACGTTGCTACAATCTCATCAGGGTGGAGGTCGGTAACGATATCTATCTATGAAGAAGATCTTACCATTCTGAACATCCAAAACATGATGTTTATCCAATGTCCAGCCACCCATGTTGGAAGCGTCCAATTCATAGCCTTGCAAAATGGCGGTCCTCTTTTCCCACAGAGTCAGGTCCAAGCAAGACTCATATTCATATCCCACGGACACTGGAATCAAAACAGATCACAGTTCCTCTTTGCAACAGCAGGTAGAAATTTATTTTTATTTTATTTTATTTTTTTGCTTTTTGGAGACAGGGTCTTGCTTTGTAGTTCAGGCTGGCCCTGAGCTCACTATGGCGCCCAGGCAAGCCGCCGCGAACTCAGCAATCCTCCCGTCTCTGCCTCCCGAGTGCTGGGATTACAGGCGTGAGCCACCACGCCCAGCATTATATGTGGTAACTGGGGATCGAACTCAGGTCCTTACGCTTGCGAGGCAGGCACCGGAACCACTGAGCTAACCCTCTGGCCCGGAAATTTATTTTATTACTTTGAAAATAAAGGCCCTTCCACAATTGTGTTATGAGACCATATTTTCACTAATTATGAGTGGTTTATTTAAACAAGATATTTGACCATACGAAAGACTGACAAAATAATGACTCCAAATGTTATTTTCTTCAGATTAATAGAAATGCGTCCTGCCCCCTCGCCATCCCAATCTCTCACAGGGATTTCACAGCGCAAATGAAGTTTAGACTGGGCGACTGGTAAAGTGATTAGGTCAGGTAAGTTAGCCCTTAATGGTGATTAGATAATAACAACTAAAAATAATGTTCGCTACATGAATAATTAAAGCTGTTTAGTTTCTAAGAGAATTCATATGGCAAATGCTTTTGATGATAAAGTTCAATAGAACAAAAATTATGACAAAGTATTTATATATTAGGAATAGACAGACTAGCAATAAATTAATAATCCATGACTGAAAGAAGCTCACTGTACAGGTGTGAATTTTTTTTTTTTTTTTGAGACAGGGTCTCGCTTTGCAGTTCAGGCTGGCCCTGAGCTCACTATGTAGCCCAGGCAAACCTCGAATTCAGCAATCCTCCTGTCTCTGCCTCCCGAGTGCTGGGATTACAAGCGTGAACCACCACACCCGGCCAGGTGTGACTTTTAAGATCAAATGTGAATTTTACAATTTACAAAAAAGTGAAGGGAGAAGTAGCAACTAGTTGATTTGAATAAGTTCAAGTCCATTTTAATTTCAGAATTAAGCACCAATTTTGCTCTCAGGTAAGAGCTAATACAACAAACAATTTACCTGTTAGTTTTTGAGGTTTTGGGTTTAAGCTCAAAGCTACATATCTATGTGTCAAGGTCTGAGAACACCGCTGAGTCGTTTGACATATTAAAGCTGTTTAGTTTCTAAGTGTGACATATTAAAACTGTCCTTCCACTGAAGTGATGGGCCCTTTTACTCAAAAGAGCAGAAATAATTCCCACACGCCCCTTTTGTCTGATTTCTGTTAAATTCGTTATCAGCTAAAACTACCTCAGGATTAGACACAGAAAATATAAAAGCGATCATAAAAAGTAGAGAAGTAAATTTCTATAAAGAAATGAAGAAAACAAAAAAGTAAGGGCTAGAGTAAGAAAATTTATATGAAAACAAATCAAAAGAGGACATAACAACCTGAAATATCAGAGTATTCCTCTAAGATGCAAATTCAGGTCGAAAGAGCATCGTTTCCTTCTCATCACGAGGAGCACATCCCTTTTCCCGGGGAGGGGAGAGCTAAGGCAGCCAGCCCACACCTTCTCGAGGAGGACCTCACTGCCAGCTTTTCTGTTTGGCCCCGGACTTTCCACAGGTTACAATTAATTTTATGATAGTTCTGACTTTGCGACCATTTTTTCAGTGCTGCGAAGATGTATATGGAACTTACCGACAGCTTCAGACAGACCATAGACCTTCTGATTATAAGCATCTGTTTTATCCCATATGAAAGTGTAGGCCAAGTTTGGAGAGGCGGGAAACCACTTTTGGAAGAGTCTTCCGACAACAGCTACCATCAGATGTACCTTCATTAGATTAAACGGTATGACAGACTGTGTCATGGTGATTTTGAGCACCGACTTATACCCTGCGGCTCTGGAACTCAAGTAGGAAAGTTTTAAATCCGTTCCTGGAATTGTGGTTTCTTCATGGAGTACCTGGGTTTGCACAAAGCAGAAGAGTCTACCTGTGGCCACGCATGTCTACTAGAGAAAGTACAGTGAACCTAGGAGGAGGCCAAGTAATGCACCAAACAGTCATTATTCACAACACTCAAGAGAGCATTCAAGCCGCTGTCTTTCTTTTCTTTTGGGGAGGGTATGGTATAGGGCTGCTATCCTCTTCAACAATTAAACGTAACTCTGCCTAACTGTCGCCTTCTACAAGCCTCTTGCCACCTCTCAGAGAGCATCACACCTGTGTTGCTACTCTCCGTCCAGGGGCACTTGGCTGGTCCATCAGGCTGACCTGTACTGATCGGTTCGTTTGGTAGTCACACGAGATTCTTGCTAACCCGTCTTGCACCCTCGTCCCCTGGAGGATCCGCCCAGATGTGTGCGAGGTAGTTAGCGCAGATCAGTAAGAGGGTGAGCTCAAAACGGCCACTCTGTCCGAGACGTGACCTGCACCAGCTGGCTCATTACCCATGGCGTCTCAGTCTAATTATAGGTACCTGTACACAAAGACCGGCTCATCTGGGTTACGTTATAGCACATTCCATACTCATGTGTAGTGATAATGTAACGACAGTACACTCTCGCTCTTAAAAGTTATGATTTTCCACTGGCTTCTGATCACATGGTAAAGGAATTAATCTTTTAAAGCCACATATAATTTTTCTAGACAGCAACCAGTATGTAACAGCACAAACAGAAGAGGTTCAATACATACTCTCTGATTTGGAACTGGACTGTTGGCATGGGAATGATCTCCTTATGGAATTTAAAAAAATAAATCATGGCCTTTAATCCTACAGTTGCTGGTTATGCGGCCCACGTAGGAAGGTGGGGTAGAAATAGTGCAGATCCAGCCCACACTGGTCAACTTAGTGACTGGGACCGATTGTTTCTCAAAGTAAACTGCAAAGGAAGGGCTGGGGATGTGGCTCAGTATGAAGCCCCTTGGTTGAATCCTCGGTAACACACACACACACACACAACAAACTCCTATAGTTTTATCAATGTGATGATTTGACAAATGCCAGATGACACATGTAAAACATTGCCACAATGTTATTTCATCGTTTGGAAGGATATATGTTGTGTAGTATATAAGACTTATCTCAGATTCTTTCTACCAATGCTCAAAACTCTTCATGGGCTTATTATATAGATTATATAGCACAAGGCTATTTATGTTCAAAATCCATACCAGGAACCCACCACTTTCCTTACTAAGAATTAAATGGCACCCTCACATGTTTCTACATATAACCCCATCAAAAGTTATTATATAGACATAACTGATTGCCTTTTCAAATTAGAAAGATCTTAGAATACTGATTCAGTATCATTGTTTTACTTCCCTCTAACACCTCTTAGAACAGTTGGAAATGATGTATACATATTTACCTCCTCCAAATTGTAATATCCTAGATAAAACCCCTGGTTCTAAGACTACAGCCATCATTCCATATGAACAAAGACAAAAGTGGTCTAACAAACCTCCCTTTTGACCTGGAGCCAACTTGGGTATGAAGAGGGAGTCAGTGAAATATCGCGGGCTAAGAAGCCTTTGCTCTCATAGATACATTAATGTATCAGAGCTGGACTTTTCCTTTTCAAACACAGTGACAATGTAGTCCTAGAAGTGTCTGAAGCAAAATAGTTTATATACATTTATAAACACATAGAAATTTTTAGTTCTGGAAGACTCCATGAAATTTAAGCCTAACAGTACTCTTATAAGACTGCAGGATGTAAAGTGAATAATTTCATTCTTTCACGATTAGAATGAAAAGTTAATGGTCTTTAAAATAAGTTACTGAAGGGTTGAGGATGAAGCTCAATCATTCAGTAAGTAACCTGTCAGTAAGATGAAGTGCTTTTTTAGCATACATGATGCCTTGGGTTTGAGTCTTAGCATAGGAAAAGGTGTGTGTGTGTGTGTGTGCACGTGCGCGTGTATGGAAGTGGATGCATCCTAAAGCATATATTTCTTGTAAAAAATACTTTCCTATAAATTTGATAGACTGTCTACATATAAGGGAGTCTTTCATCAATATGTATTTCCTATAACCTGCTGGGAATTGCTTTTTTATTTCAAAGTATCATGTGTTGTTCCTAATTTTAATAACTGATTATTGCCTCTGTCGTCATTAACCTACTTCCATTAAACAAATATCTGTAATTTAGTTTATTAAAGCATAGACTTCTGCTAAATGATTTAACTTTACCACTTTATATTACATTATCAGGAAAAATAAATCCTGCCAAAATGTAAAGTAGACCATTAAACCTACTTTTGACACTTGCATTATCTGTACGCCCCCATCCTTGATCCTGTTAAACATCAAATTAGAAAGTATATTCTGCCCACTCCACTTCTAAATCTCTGCCTTCTTGGTTGTTCTTTCTCTGTTCGGGATTGTTTGGCCCTCTCCACCTAAATTTAGGACTTGTATAGAACTATGGTTAACAATAGCCTGCTCATTGATTTCTTGGTTATCATCTATCAGTTATGCATTTTGTCTCATGTAAGCTTTTGAGAAATGCTGAAATAACTTCATTGGTCTTTCGTTTTCATATCTCTGAGGGAATTCAAAGTCTCTAGTTAGGGCCATTCATAATCTGCCACAGTGCAACCTTCTGCCTCTTGGCCCTTATGTGTTCTACATTTACATTCTTTCCCTACTTTTTATACAATGGGATTTGTTTTCCACATCATACTGTTGCCCACACATTTTATTTAACCTGAAATATGCTTTCTCCATTTTCTGTCTAATCATTCCTTTTTTTTTTTTTTTTTTTTTTGAGACAGGTCTTGCTTTGTAGTTCAGGTTGGCCCTGAGCTCACTATGTAGCCCAGGCAAGCCTTGAACTCCGCAATCCTCCTGTCTCTGCCTCCCAAGTGCTGGGACCACAGGCGTGAGCCACCACGCCTGGCACTGTGGTATGTGGTACTGATTGCTGGTGGGCATGAGTCTCCATGCCCAGCATTATATGTGGTTACCGGGTATTGAACTCAGGACCTTGCGCTTGTGAGGCAGGCGCCAGAACCACTGAGCTAACCCTCTGGCCCTGTATAATCATTCTTGAAAGTCAATCTCCTTAGTGATGCTTCCTATGGTTTGTTTAGGGACTGATCTCTATTTTGCACTTCTGTGCTTGTTCGCTCCCCTTTATCACATTGTCAATGGCAGCGTTCATGTCTTATTCCTTATGTCACAGTAGAGGACCCTGTACATAATAGGTTCTCAGTAAAATGACCACTGAGTAAGTCATTGAAGCAATGACCATGGACAATAGTACTTGGTCCCAACAGCACTTGGTACAATGTTAGCCTGTCAAGTACACAAAGGCAACAGCCTTTTATTTTTTTTTTCTATAAATGAAAGAATGTGGAAAGGCATTATTAGTGGTTGAGTTGAAGCAGTCTTCCATTTGGCTGCAGGTAATAAATATATCTATATATATCTTGAAAGAGAATTTGAATCTATCTTTAAGAAATAACTGGATATCCTAATATAACCACCCTGTGCCCATCACATTGATTATTAGAATTATTTTGGGTAGTATTGGGATTCTTAATCCTTTAAAAAAATCCCTTTGGCAAGCATATGATCCAGAAACCTTTCCTGTAGAAATGCTGCCTGCTGGAATGGTTTACCTGGGTTTCTGGAATAATGGGGCTGTCTTCAGGAGAGGACCTGAAGAAGGTCGAGAGCGGAGATGACACAATGATGGGGTTGGGCCTCACGAAGCCACTCAGATCACAGCTGGGAATGTCATTCTCTTCTTTCTTCATGACCAGTGTGTCCATCACATAGAAGACATTCCACGGAATCCACACAGTGTGGTACTGAGTGAGGAATGGCGACCGTTCAAATACCAAAGTGAGAGAAGCTCCCCCATTTGCCACCAAGTCAAACCTAAGGAAAAAGCCAAGGTTTGCTTAGTGACTTATCTGGATCTCACATACCTACAGATACTCATCTCCCTAAATTCACATACCTTATAAAGAGAATCAACATTCCTATCTTTCACATCAACTACTTTCAAGTCTAAAGAAGTACCAGAAGAATTTTACAATAAAAGCTCTTATGCATTTTATCTGTTTATACGCCCTTTATCTGTGGTAAACATTTCCCCAAACTTGCTTCTTGTCTGTTCTTTGGATCCATCTGCCTTTAAGTTGTAGACATTATGAAATATCACCCCAAAGTCTATCAACATGCATCTTCTAAGAGAACATTCTCTAACGAAACCACAACATTATATCATGCCTTAGAAAATGGAATCAATTTTGAAAGGACTCGATGAGTACATGACTTTAAATCTCTGCTGGATGGACTCTTCCAGGTGTGTGCAGTTGTTGCCTTTCTATTACAAAAGACAATAAAACATGACGGGTGATAGAAGAATGTCTAAATTTATACTTAGAATACTTCAAACAGAGCTGTGTGATGCGAGTAACTCACATTCCATCCTGGCGGGTAATAGTATATCCATATTCTGGGTAATGGAAAAACGAGACATTTACTCCAATAAGTGGAGTTCCATCCGCAGTTAGGACTTGGCCTCTGATGACAGATGCGAGGCTGTGGAAAAGTAGAAGAATCTAAATGAACATCTGTCTTCTCAGTCCAACATTATCATGATTTAGAGATAATTCAACATAAGGATAAAAAAACACTATGGTACACAATCAAGCATTATTCACAAAAACCAGACCTGAAACACTCCCAAGACAATGCCCTTTTTAAAGCACTGTAATTTACAATCTCTAATGCCTTGTATTTATCCTGGGTTTTAATTTGTTGCAATCTGCTTTTTGGAGAGTTATCAAGGCCAATAACTGAGAGATGAATTTTTAAAGTTATAAACTCAGTGCTTTATTTTTTTTTTTTTGGTAAGTCATATATATGACTTACATGAAGAAAAGTGTGCTTTTCAATTAAGTCTGAGGCAATCTGTAAATCTGCAGGGAACAAGAAGTACCCGATCTAAGGGGTCATCAGGGACGTTTGTGCAACAACTTTCAATCAACTGCTGGGTGTAACTGCATTAATGCTGTTAAATTACTGCAGACCCAGGAGTTCTAGTGTGAATCATCTTCTTTTGCTCAGTGAGACACAAAACACCTGCTCTCACTTACTGGTTTATTTTCAGGTCATTACTGCTCTGTACAGAACCAAACAGCTTGTACAGTCTCACTGCCGTGCTGTTAGCAGTTCCATCACATTAATCCATAATTTATATTATTTAGTGAGCTCAGCTAAAAAAGTGCACTTCTGTTTTGCCTTTTGGGGTCTTTTCATTGCTTCTTTTGAAATGTTTCCAACTGTGCTAAAAAAAAATCAACTAGTTAAATGAAGATTTATTGACTCCTTAATGCCATATCCTGGTATGTCTTAGGTACTGAAATTGACAAAATATGTGGACTGTGTCAAAAATGCTTGAAATGCAAAGTTTGGTGAAGTATTTGCAGAAAGATGAAAAACTATATAAAAGAAAAGAACTTTCCCTCAAATACACACTCATCAACATTTCACACACAGTGCAGAGAACTGCTGATATCACCCTGACAAATGTATGAAAAGAAAAGATGCATTAACCTCTTATTGAAAGGACTTTCCCCAGGTATCACATGGGTACTCTCAGGTCCAATAAGAAAACTGATTCGATCGTAGAAAGACTTGGCAGCTTGCTGGGGCGGCGACTGCGAGTTCTGGCTGATGATGTCCTGGGGATCAGGCAACCCGCGACAATACGGCTGATTCTGGCAGGAACTCTGTAAGCAGCAGTCAGGGTCCATACAGTCAATGAGTCCATCTGCAGAGAGGAGAGTGACCCAGTGAGAACCTTCTCCTGGTGCCATGATGGAAAATACGTTCAGTTTGATTGATTGTGTGGTATCAAGTGATTCTCCACTCTCTACCTGACCATCCTTTCTAAGGAAGCATACTTTCTGAAACCAGATGAAATATAATACTTGCATCTGTTTCCAAAGAGGGTAAATATTGGGATTGGAGAGTGTTGAAAATAATCATATAATATTTACTCTAAGTAAGAAATTTAGAAACTATTGATTAGAAAAACCTATTAGAATGAAATAACATGGATTAGTTGCAAATATATTCAAACTTTTATTTTAGAGAGAATGGACTAGGCGTTAACAGCGTGTATGGTAAACATAGGGTAACTGAAATTTGGAAGAGGGTCAGAATGTGAAATTTGGCAGAGAGAAATAAACATAAGCGAATATAAAATGGATGAAATGAGCCAACCGTCTTTTGAGGAAATAGCTCTTCTATAGAAGGGGGATGTTTTTGATGAGATTAAGCCATTTCCCACATTTTAAATAAGAACCTGAGCTCTCTGTGTACCTCTCCTCCCCTAAAATGCAGATAGTAATGAAAAATGTGACATCTGTAAAGTAGCCGTAATATTGGTATTTATAGGAAACTCACCATGAAAAATTCAACTGATGTATTGGTGACTTACCAGGAGTAATAGAACTTGGCAGTGCCAACTCCAGGAACTATAAAAGGAATAAATTCAACGGCCCAAGTAGGTAGCCATGCAGTGTATAACGACAGACATGTTCATCCACGGTGGGCTGTACATGAGGTCTGTGGGCCCTTAAGGTTGCCCTGGATCTGCAAGACTATTGCGCAGGCCATGGCACCTGCAATGTTACAGCACAAGGCACGAGTCGCATGCTTGTGTGACACTGGTGTAAGCAAACCTATGGCACTTACAGTTGGAAAAGCACGACCGATGCAATTATGGGTAGTACATCACACTTAGACACGGTAAGTGCTTATTACAGGTTTATGTATCTACCATTCAACAGCTTTTGTCATTACTGGAGACTGTGTCACATCTACTTACACAAACAAAAGTTCACTTTAATTCAGAATACCATGTTATGCTGGCAGCAGCCTCCTGTTTACCACCTCTCTTGGTTTTATCAAATGGTTATCTTGAGTGAGTGACCCACACCGTGAGGTTTATGTTAGACACCAGGATGTCTCTGCCTTGGGACACAGTTCTTAGCATGTATGCCCATCGCCAAGTGATGTGCAGCTGTATGTAGTGTGAAACATCACTGATCCACGTGTGGGTGCATGCGTCAAGTTAGAATGTGTGATGGCCATGAGTCACTGACCAGTTGAATACATATGCTTTGATCTGTTTGATAATTACATTTCTCAGTATGAAGATGTTAGTTTCTGAAGACTTTAATATCAGGTCCTAGTATTATTACATAAGCTCAACTGAAAATATAAAAATAATATGTCATATTTATGCAAAATTGTTTAACATGACTTTTAATGTTAAAAGGCTATACTAGTATTTGGCCTCTTTTTTTGTACTGGGGATTGAATGCAGGTCCTTTGCACTGAGCTATATCCCCAGCCTGCTTTTTGTTTTTGAGGCAGGGTCTAGCTTTGTAGTTCAGACTGACCCTGAGCTCACTACGCAGCCCAGGCAAGCCTCGAACTCAGCAGTCCTCCTGCCTCTGCCTCCCTAGTGCTGGGATTACAGGCGCGAGCCACCACGGCTGGCACTGTGGTATGTGGTACTGATTGATGGTGGCTGTGAGTCACCACACTCGGTATTCTATGTAATTACCAGGGATCGAACCAGGGACTTTGTGCTTGCTAGGCAGGCACTGGAACCACTGAACTAAATCTCCAGCTGCCAGCCTGCTTTTTATTTTGAGACAGGATCTTGGTAAGTTTCCCAGACTGGGCTTTAACTTTTGATCCTCCTGACTCAGTTTTTCAGACTGCAGGGATTACTGATAACATACCATCACATTTTGCTTTGGCCATGATTTTTTTTTTTTTTTTTTTTTGAGACAGGGTCTCGCTTTGTAGTTCAGGCTGGCCCTGGGCTCACTATGTAGCTCAGGCAAGCCTGGAACTCAGCAATCCTCCTGCTCTGCTTCCCGAGTGCTGGGATTACAGGCATGAGCCACCACGCCCGGCACTGTGGTATGTGGTATTGATGGCTGGTGGGCGTGAGTCTCCACACCCAGCACTGTATGTGGTTACCGGGGATTGAACTCAGGGCCTTGTGCTTGCGAGGCAGGTGCTGGAACCACTGAGCTAAATCTCTGGTCCTGGCCATGATTATTAATAGGATATTATACTGCCCCTTCATTCTCTGAAGGCAAACAGAAGAAAGAAAACAGGCTGCTGGATCAAACTGTCACTCTCGAACATAAGTAAACAACAAAACAAATAAGGTAAGAAACAAGAGGAGGAGTCTGGTCACCGGCCTTCAGTCACTCTGCCCACCTGCAGTAAACAGCTGTGTTCTAATAGCCTCTCCTATTCTTTGGAAGTTTGCACTTCAGTATCTATCCCTTCCCAACTTTCGGCTGAGAGGAATATTCACTTTCATATTGGTTGCGCAGATGTACAGGTAACCTAACTACACTGAAGTCTCCCCAGTGCCTCATGCAGTCACATGCGGGACTTTCTCAGAGGTAAATGGATCTGCAGTGTGTGATGCTGGAAGTGATCCATGATGCAATGCTGGACTCAAGGCCACCAGGAGTAAGGGTGTGAGTACTGCCTGCCCTGAGTACTCTGAATAGGATGAAAGGGACAGAGAGACGTTGTTAAGGTCCCTTGTTGCTTTTGTTGCCTTGTGTGCGCGATGTTGTTTCCCCTGTATGGCACCTGTCTGCCATCCACCCTGACTTGTAGCCAGCTGAATGCGAACTGAAAACTCTATAGACTGGGAGCCAAACAGACCCTTTCTCCTTTAACTTTGGGAGATGGGTATTTTGTTTCAGCAATGAGAAAAGCAAAGAAAATTGTACTTCTTTTGCCCATAAGCCCGTTTTAGTTGAGTTTTCTGCCACTTAAAACTAGAAAAAAACCCTAGTTCTTAGCTAGAGTCAGTAACTAAAAAATCTTTTCATGATTTTCTTACATTTGAGGGGCTAAATAAGAGAATAGTTGAATAACATTTAAAATGGTAGTCTTTTTATATAATATTTTAAATTTTTGTTATTATAATTTCTATATTCATGAAAACATGATTCAAAATTTCTAGTATAAATACATTTTTTCAATACCATTGCTTACATTTTCATGTAGTTGTCCTATGTTACTAAACTGGTGAGTTATGAATTATTCCTTTGACAGAAATCTAAAATCATGTAGGAAAATCAAGTGAAAGTGAGTTTTAAAATTTCATATAAATTTATCAAGATATTACATTCTTAGCCAAAAGGCCATGAAGATGAAAAATGTGTAACTATGTCTCAATATTTCTAGTGGGAGAAAGATGAAAATATACTATTACCTTATTTTTCATGAGGATATAGTATAATAATAATGCAAAATATTGTTTTTTTTCTTCATTTCTCTTGGACTAGAAGCATAGTTATTAAGATTCCAGTTTCCGAAGTAGTAGGCTACTGATGTATTGTCCCAATATCACTTATGGTCTTGAAATTTTTTTATAACTTCCGAACCTTTCAGTAGCAATTTATAATTACAATGAAGTTTTTTGAGGAATTTTAAATGTATGCTTTATGACATAATTCATTTAGTAGTTCTTACTCAATGGATTTAGAATGGGTGTACATGCTTGGGAGAGTAATTTAAGACAGATTTCTTGAAGGTTTTCCCCTGACATTCATCCTTTAACATACCCGTAAAACAGTTGAAAGGGTACATGCCTCCAAATACTATATTATCCTGGAAAACTGAGGGTTAATTAAGTCTCACCCTCTCCTTCTCCTCCTGTACTATTCCCAGTGTCTTCCCTTAGGCATCTGTGGTACCAATGCCAAAGAGGAGTGCTCACATTTACTCATTCATCTTTGTTAGTTTATAAAAAGCAAACGCACATCTGGCATGTAGTCTGTAGGTCATAAAGCTGCATGAGATTGACACCTTCTGAACTAATCAGTTGGAAATGCATTTTTACAAGCCTCTCTGCTAACATCAATCAGACAAAGAATCTCATTTCCAACAGCCAAGATGCAGGGACATAGTTTGTTATTTTTCTGCAGAGTTTATCAGTAACTTGCCCAAGCAAGTGATGGATGGTTATGAATCTGGCTTCCCATAACTTGAGAAAACATTTTTCATTCTTTTCTGTGCTCATAGAATAGATAGGGCTATCGAATACAACTAAGTTGATTACCCACTTGCCCAAATGTACAGTATAGTAAAATTATCTTCCTGGAATAGCCTCTCAAAATCATTGAGATTCCATTTTAGGCTCAGGAATATTATGCTGGTGTACATTTATATTGGCATAGAAGCCATGTCTAATGCTGTCAATCATCAAAAACATCTAAAGAGATGAAAAAATGTTCAAAATCCACTAAGTAATAATTTCAGTTATTAGTTAAGAGCTTTACTTCAGTTTAGACTTTGTAATATAAGAGGTACTCGGATATTAAGCAGATAATACGGTTTATACTACCCTACACTTGATCCTTAATATTTTTCTAGTTCTCTATCCTATCCATATTTTTAAACATATTCTTGTCTTTTGTGAGATATTTCATGGTCTTTAACAATCACTGGCAAATTTGTTTTCTACAGGGCAAAACAGAAGCTATTTTAGGCTTTGTGAGCCATATAATTTCTGTTGACAATTCTTCAATTTTGTCTTGACAGCGCTAGAGGAACTTTAGACAACATGTAAATGAACACATGTGACTGTGTTCCAAAAAACCCTTGATGTAAAAGCTGGTTTTGGCCCTAGGACAACCCATAATATTTCTTTAAAGTTCCTACCTACTCTATTTATACTAGACTTTTCACCATCCTTGATGTATTTTCTGTAAAATTTAAATATACATTTGGTCAGATTATACAATTGATCCAAGTCTCTGCCTGAGTTGCAATGGTTGTTGAAGCTCTCACTTTCTTCTTTCAAGTAGCTATAGGTATTTCAATATATTTTCAAAACTTTGATTTACTAATCAAACGAAAATCTATGTGGTTTATGTTAATGAATTTCCTTTTTTCATGAAGTTGATCAATGTCTCCCACATTTGACTATGGTATTTGGAAGGCTCCACACCCCATCAAGTTCCAGGATAGAGTTAGAAATTCTGATGCAGTTTTCTACTGTGGCCGTAGAATTTTAGTAATGGTCAGGTATGCTGTACATTACTCTTTCCAGTCATCCCATAACATGTGTGGAGTTTATGTGCTTGAATTGATCATGAAATGGATTGTGATTGCTTTCAGTATATTCTTGGTCAGTCTGTATCACATTCTTTTGGTGGTTTTAGTTCCCATGTTCATACCAGTTCAATGCTAGTGGCTTCAAGTTGATCTTTCTGCACTATAAATTCCTAAGTTGCGCTCTCGATATTTCTACTTGAATGTTACACGGGCAGTTCAACTTAAGACAACTAAGACCCAAGAGCTGTGACTTCCTGCAAACATTTGCTTCTCCTGTATTTTCCTATTTCAGTGTGCAGATCCGTGCTTCACCCAGCTCATTTCTACATCTGAGCAGAAACCTGAAGGTCATCCCTGACTTCTCTTCTCCTTTCCTTTTTCTCTGCACCTAGTGCATATCCAGCTCTGGGTTCTTCTTTTTTTCCACTTCAAATATTTTTTTTGAATCACTCTATTTCTTTCCATTTCTCAGAAACCACCTTCAAGCTACCGTTCTTGTCTCTTGACAAGAGTTTAACAACACCTCGGTGTCCTAGGCTGCAGTCCTGTCCAACCATCTAGTCTCTCCATTCCATTTCTATAACCTTTATAGAAATCAAATCCCCTGACTTCTCTAGCTAAAATACTCCCTTTACTTGATCTCCAGTTCCTTCTGAGTATAATAGGAACTCCCTACAATTGCTGACAAGACCTTTCCTGATCACTGATTTCTCTGCCTGGAGATCTCCACCTTTCTTTGATTTCCTACTGTCATCCTCAGTTTAAGCCTCTAACACTGACAATACCTTCAGTAAGCTCCTTGAGGCTAATCTAGTTTATGGCTGTATCTTCAATACCTAGAACACTTCTTAGCCCAAGGAGGCAGTTTACACATTTGTAGAACAAAAAAAGCAATGAATTATTCCTGGAAACTGTGAGATCTAAACAGGGTCAAGAAGATACCCTAGAAGCATATTAGAAACCTTTCTGGATTTATTATTTATCATTTTTATTATTTATTATCTCTCTACCCTCAAGCACTATATGATCCTCAAATTCCTGCTTGTTTATTCCAATAGGTACTGTAAAATGTGCTTCATTAATTAGATATCAAGCACCTACAGAATTATAAAAAGTAGTGAAGGAAGTTAAGCAAAATTCTATGTACATAATATGTATGATCTTACAGAAACACAGAACACAGACTTAATGGATGGAAATGTAGACGTCAGAAAGGTTCATACATATCACTCTAGAAAAGTTCTGCATGATGAAAAACACCACCAAGTTAAAAGGTAAGTGAAAATCTGAGATGAAATATCAGCAACACGCCCTAAAAGAGTATAAAGGACTCCTAAGAATTAAAGAGAAGGTACCAAGACAACTCAGTAGAAAAAGCTGCATCAGACAAATAAGTAAGCAATCAGTGAAAAAGCAAACAAAAACAAAATAAAAAGCAAAACCAAATTCCTGAGAAATATAAAAATAATCAACCTAGAGCTGGGAATATAGCTTAGTAATACAAAATTTATCTAACATGTCAGATTATAACATTCTTAATAATGAACCCTTAAGGTTCTCTTTTGTCTGCCTTTACCAGCTCTGACATGAGGAACATCATAATCACAATGAGTTTTGAGAAATGGCTCAATGTAGTGGGGTATTAAAATTATAGGTTCAAATCAGAATAGAACAAGACATATTTATGAGCCACATCTAGGCATATGCTGGTTGATCATTTGCTCTGAAAGTGTTTTCAACTAGTTGCCCCTTCATAACTTGTCCCACTTGGATACCCACGATCCTCTATTCCAGTGACCATTTGCTTTTGACTTCCACTGTTATTTATTTATTTATTTATTCACTAGCCCATTTCCTGCTTTTGTTCACATGATCAGCTCTAACAGCGTCTATTTGATACCTGCAGCTGGATTTGAGAAGACCAGCTTTGTTATTTCAGAGTGCTATTCTCAGGGCACATACTATGACTACAGGTCAAAGACTGTCCTAAGTTCTAAAGAGCTAGTGTACATGTTGCAGAAGCCATATGAACCTTACAGAAACAGACAGCAGGTTTACTTCTTGTGAATGCTTGCGTTTAAAGGAGTGGCTAAGGGCAAATCACTCCAATCAGTTTTATGAACAGTCCATTCCTCCCATTCCTCATGAAGAATTCTGCTTTCTCTTAAGCATTTCGGACAGATAAAGCAAACATGAGAATCATTAAGGGCAAAGACAGACACTTGTTTACCGAGAGGCAGAGTTCTGAGGATCTTTAGAATCAGTTAATGGCTGTGGGGCAAACTTGAGAAAGAAAAGGCTGTTTTGGGGTAGAAGAAGGGCTGGACTAAGAAAATATTTTAATATTTCTCAACATGTAGGTAGTTTTCCTAAAATTTCTCGATGTTTCTTCTTCACTTCTGGGAATTCTGAGTTCCTTTTCCTTCACAAAGATTATGTTGGTCTAGTTGGACTATGGCACATATTTATATGAAGTCTTTAATCTCTGCCTAGGCTCACATCAGCCTCTTTACCATTTTTTCCTCTTTAATTTGGATTAGTGACTGTTAAATCAAGGTATCTACTTTCTAATTCACCATTATGATGCCAAAGGTAGTTTCAATAATGGCTCTGTATTGCTACAATCATAATATGTCCTAGAATTTTGGGTACAGTCTTAATTTTTAAAATTTATTTTGAGGCAGAGACAGGAGGATTGCTGAGTTCACAGCAGCTTGCCTGGGCACCATAGTGAGCTCAGGGCCAGCCTGAACTACAAAGCGAGACCCTGTCTCCAAAACAGCAAAAAAAAAAAAA